>DWFV01000787.1:0-12776 GCA_018246775.1 Parelbella machaon machaon
TCCATGGGACTTAAACGTAACTGGTGAAACGTGGGAGTGTACTACACTCCTCTACCTACCCCTTCGGGGATTACAGGGGTGATGTTACGTTCTTTTTTTATAATAATAATATTCTTGGTCGTAATGTCATAAAACAGAAAAAGCAAAGATGGTAAACCTATTTAAACTAATTCGTATTTGGTCGGTTCGGTTCTAATTTGTAGACATTTGAACAAGCGGCCGCTCAAAGTTATCTTTTGCT
Source organism: Parelbella machaon machaon (assembly GCA_018246775.1). NCBI lineage: Eukaryota > Metazoa > Arthropoda > Insecta > Lepidoptera > Hesperiidae > Parelbella > Parelbella machaon. The sequence continues at coordinate 242 of DWFV01000787.1, forward strand.
TCCATTTCATTTATCTTAATTAATCTCGCTCTATCTGAAGTACCTACTCGCATTTAATCTGTTAAACGGCGAAATTTCGCAATTTATAATTTTGTTTCCCACTTTTGAAATGTTTCCATTTGATTTCCATATTAACTAACATGCCAAAATAATTTAAAAAAAATGTTTTTGTGTGCATAGATATCTTTTTTTTTTTCAAAAATAATATTGTCTCTGATGTTAGATTGAATAGATTTGTTCTCCTATTTTATTGGATTGTATATTTGAATTAATATGTGAATTATTTTAATGATTCTTCTGTATGATATTATATATATGAATCTTCTGATGTATGTAGTGAGAAGGCATATTGAAGCATATCTTTTGTATCGATTTTTTATTAAGGTTTGGGTGACCAGTACAAAATATAGTTTTTTCTAAAGTTTATTCAAAACAAAACATGAATTTATATTGTCAATCAAAATCTATGAGTTCCATCAAGTTTTTTTTCATTTCTGTACTCTCATATACCTACATTATGTATGTCTAATTTCACTTAAACTTCCTAAGCGAGAGTATTTTCCACAAAACAAACCACAAAAGTAATATCATGATAATAAACTAAAATTAATCCCAATAAAGCCACTTATTAATTTTTTATTAATGTCTAGGCTCAGTGACACTGGCTAGTTAATTGGCATTTCCATTTAAAAAAAAAGAATCACCGGGTAATTTTCGAATCTGTCAGAGCTTAAAGCGGAGAGCAGGTAAGCTCTAATGAAAATCAGTTGGTTTTAATCAGCCCGTAATGAATTGAGACCCGCACTGGCAGCCGCAAATCTGCTAAACGTAAATCGGTAAACATCCCTCGCTTGGTTTCAACGAAATTAAATGTGTTCCTGCAATTATTTTACCTCGATATTTTTTTATGTAAAAGCCATTGCTTTTTATTAACGTGAACAAAAATGTTAACATAATAAGATTAATATACCCCTATGGATATAATATTCCCCTAAGAATAAAGATATTTGGCACTCGATGCTCTCTGCCTACCCCGTAAAGGACCTGACATAATGATATAATAATAATAACAAAAAAAACAAAACAACAAAATAACTTCCACTTAGTCAGTGTGCCAGACTAAGGCCATATGCTGCCCATTCAGAGAGGAGAGTCGTATCCAACAGCGGAAGAATGAAATGATTGGTGATGGTCATATTGATGAAGATGATAAGGATTGAATAATATTAAAAATATTTTCAACTCTTTACGATCAATGATTTGAAAGATGGTAGTCACCTCTACATACATTTTACAACTATATACTTAGATACCACCCGTTCATCTCCATACTGCTAAATAGCAGAATTAATGGTTTAAGTGTTGATTAGGTCTGTGTTTTAATTTTAACGGTGTAGGCGAGCTCGCTACAAAGGTTCTCGTTTCAGTTACTTCTTAGTGGCTATAAAACATACGAGTATGTGAGCGTTTGAAAGATTTACATACCATGATATAATCTTGTATAATTTATCCTTAAGCAACATGTAAATGAACAGTATGTTTGTAATCTAAATAAATAAGTAAATAAATAAATAAATATTCTTTTATCCAGTCATCCATGGATAAGTTTAAGTCTTTTCTTACCGTCACGCCTGTATTTCCCCCGAATAGGCAGAGATGTATAGTACAACACTGGAATACGGGGCAAGCCTAGTGCTATACACTGGTTAGAAATCTAGACTACGAGCTACTACAAGGAATTCTAAGTCAGAAAAATCCAATCCAAAAAGCACCCGACTCGGGGATCGAACCCAGGAATTTTGGATCAGCAGTCGAGCTTGCTACCACTCAACCAACGATGCAGTTTATTAGTCTTAATTTAATAAAATATATCTTCACATTACGATATCGTTGCGCACGGTCTCTTTATAAATAACTATATTTTTTCCGAAAATAAGTATATTTTTTCCGAAAAGTATGGTACTTGAACAAATATAACCGAACCCCTGTATATACAATTTCAGGGATTACAGACGTGATGTTACGTTTCTTTTTTGTATACAGATCTCTATGGGTAAATGCTAAAATTATAATATTAATATCACACTTATTTTTTGAGCCTTTTAATTTTACCACTGCTGGACAAGCTTTCCTCTCTGAATGAGAGCTAAGGCCATAGTTTGGCAGACTGGCCAGATGTCGGTTGGCAGTTTTCACCTTAAAGAACATTTTTTTAACTCTAAGATGTGCAAATTTTCTCACTATGTTTTCCTTCCCCGTCACAATTCCTGCATAATTGTTGAAAAAGAGAAAAAGTATGATCTCGTTAAAATAAGAAGTCAGTAAAGATCGAAATTTTTGGCACACAGTACCTTTTGCTTAACTCATAAATCACCTGTCGTAAAAATAGAATAATAATAATAATTTAATAATATACATATTTGTTGCTATAATTTCATTAGAGCACGGTAAAACCACAGGAATTGACCAACTCCCTAGATACGTTTACGGGGCGCCCATTGAGATGCGATCATCTGTGGCGGGGTGGGGGCTGGGTGGCAATTATTGAGCAAATGTAATAGCGGCATTGTGATAGAGGGCGCTGTGCTCAGACGTGGAACGGCGTTGATTAGTGCGCTCGGGGTGGCGTGGAGTCGTGTTACACTAGAAAATAATCATAATTTTAGACAAGAAAAATGATTGCGGAATTAGTAGTAGGTATATATTACCGAAAAACAAATTATACATATGCATGTGACTGCCACACCCTTTCTTGCCCATACTCAAGCAAACCCGCGTGACCAGCTAACAAAATAAATCAGTACAGTGTTTTTGTGTACAATTTTTTTAATTTTTTGTGCCTATATTTAATCACAAATATACATATACAAGTGTAATTTTTAATTTTATACCTTTACGGAAGTAACTAAAAAAACAATACGAAATCGGTAGAAAAATTAAATATCATGATGTGAAAAACAATATACACGGTGCGCTCTGCGATTCTTAATCCGCATGCCCTGCGTAGGGTTTATAGGCAAAAACCTCCTTGGGATAGGTTCATGACCAGCGAATTAGGACAGGCTGATAATATGATGAATTAAAGTGACTGCTGTCACCGCACATTTACAATGCAAACGATTTTTGTTAAATATTATAATTAGTATCCATTTGAAACCGGATTTACAGGCGAAACCTAAACCATGAGGAAAAATTCTGACACTCTTATAGTTACGGCCGAAACCGAAATCGAATCTTTGATCAGATATTAATTATAACATGACTAGTACATCATTGATGATAATTATATTTGCGCATATCAAGAAACTCAGCGTCTCCTCTGCCACCCCCGTTCTTGATTATATTTGCGACGAGCCACGGACACGCCCCCTTCCATCCCCTATTATATTAACCATCGATGTCAAAATGTCTTATTGAATATACATCATTGATTCAATCACAGTCTTATTTATATCGCGTCAAGGTTGAAATTCTCTCACCGCGTTTAATATTATGTAAGCACATACTTCTGTACTGTTTCGATTTGTCTATAAAATAATACACTTTGAGCTTTGTCTGGGAATCATTGAAAAGCAAGTGATGTTTTAGCAGTCGATGAATTTAATTAATTAAAATCCACTTTTTGTTGATTACATGATTTTGATTAATATTGATGAAAGCGTTATAGAATCGCCAAGTTTTAGCTTAAAAAAGAAAATAACCAATAATATCCTTAATAAAATAAAAGGCGCGTCAGGTCTGCAAGGATAGAAATAGAAGGCACTCGGAGCTCTCGTAATCGTAATTTATAATATTATATTATTATTATTATTTACGGAATGCAGATTATAAGCGAATGGCTGTTTTATAAGCCAACATCAAAGACGTGTATGGGAATAACAAAATAATATTTAACAAGATCTTGTTACGAGCGACCGCCAGTACTTCACGTTTACGTCCTGAGGATGACGTGGCACTAAGCTCACCCGTCGTTGCACTCCAGCTTGAACGATTTCTTGGTAAATTTTTATATTGCCCGAGCATGCATTTTGTAAATGTTTGTACATAAAAGAACAATGGCGGGCGCGTTACTTGTATTGCTAAGAGGTTCTATTGTTTAATGCCACAATTAGCTGTGAATTCTCATTCGGATGAAAGAAGCTGCCCAAGTCGCCGCCCGTCCGCCTACTGCGCGCGCACCGATTTGATCGTTAAGTATTCATTTATCATTATTACCATTTCCATCTATTCTAATAACAATATTTTTAGTATTACCCTAACGTGAATTAGTAACAGACCCATTGCTACAATCATCTTCAATTCATCGCACCGCGGCACTGCTCGCTGAAAAGAATAAGAAAAGAAAGAAAATGCTAAAAGAAGAAATGAGGTTACAAATCAACTTAATGTGTGATGATCGTACATGGTTCGGTATGTGTGCTCATTTGTGCCACGAAAAAAAATCCAATTATATTATTTTATTCATTGAACAATTGTAATCAATTCTAGTCTTTTTTTGCATTTTCTCTTGAATATCTCTTGTCTCTAAGACACAAATCTCCACTCAGAAATAAAATGATTACGACCATAAACTTCCACTCTTAAGTAGCTTCAGGGATCATTGTGCAGAAATTTAAGACGCAAATTTCTCACGATATTTTCCTTTACCGTTATAGCAAATTCTATGTAATCCGTTCTCTGTTATGTGCAGACTTTTCCATACATTCGTTCACCGTAACAGCAAGTGATATTTAATCTTGAAAGTATCAAGACGGTGCGGTCGGAGCGGCGCGCAATTGGGCGGACGGCCAGGGCGGGGGCGGCCGCAGTGTCCGAATGACGGCGAGATGTGGATAGCGGAGGACGGACTTGGGACCAATAAATATTACTAACATCACTCCAGTGACAAGCTCCAGTTTTTTTAAGTGCTCGGAGCTTTATCTGGGTACCGTCCTGATTGTTACCGTTTGGTAAAATTAACCTTGCCAAGGTCGTTAACTGTAGTTAGATAAACCTCGTTAAGAGCAATTAAAGTTTGAAAACCAAAAACATTTCTGGCAATTATGTTAGTTTGAGTTCGCTTAGTATTGGTTAGTATCCGGTCTAGTCTGACTCGGTTACAGAGGTGTTGGAATCAAATCTAATGGTCGCTTCTAGTATACACATGAACCAGCAACCACACCCTTCAGACAAAAACACAAACTGTTAATAATTCCTTGATGTTAGGAGACAACGTAGAAATGGTACTTTAACCTGCGAACTGAATACATTCTACCACCTACTGAAAAATAAAAATTTAATAATGAACATATCGTTTATTTAAGGTGAGATCAGAGTCCGTCTCTGGCAACACAGTAGCGGGCAGTACGTCCAGTGTATTCATATTCGTAAAGCAACTGCCGAAACAATGATCAATTAAGCAATCACAGTGTACACTGGAGCCTCCTTGTGGAGAGGAATATATGGCCTCAGGGCTGCAACTACCGCAGACGCCGTAAACAAATTGTTAATTAATATTAAATATTGACAGGTGACAGTTGGTAGATGACAGATGACATGGAAATGATGTTAAAAAAATTTACAATTACAATATTATACAGCCAGTCATCTTTATGACATGTCATTCAATGATTATCAAATTCAATGAGTAACTCTACCTGAGACTTCGAAATTAGTAGGTAAATTCTATCGGAATATCCTACTATCCTCTTGCAGTATTGTATTTGTAATGAAAGTTAGGTAAGGAGTTATACATTTATATTATAGAAAATAAAATATTCAATACTGATTCAAATTTTGCTATGGATATTAAGATTATATTACGGACTCCTAATTTACTCTGCCCGTTCAAAGCATTATGTATGTACTGTCAAAATTACACATAAATACACTTAGTTCATGTATTATATGACATTATTAACATTTAAGGACACAGTAGACAAACCTTCACATAATAATTTATCCGTCGATTAATAATACAAATATCGTATCATTAATATTATATATCAAATTTAAAAACTTATTTTTTAAAGATAACCAACAAACCTAAAACTAAATATTTCCAATATTGGTAGTTATAGGTTACCAAAGCATGCGACGTGGTCGAGATTGTTAGTTATAGTTAATCGAAAATAATTACATTTAACAATTAATCAATAATAATTATTAATGTTATTTAATTCTTAATTCAGAGCAGTAATTATAGGTGATAATTAGTCAAGAGTTATCAATCAATCAATCATCGATAAACTAGAATAGTGGTGATAATATTGCGTACCTACATATGCCAGGTATGTAAGATCTTTCAAAACGACAAAACCGCAAACAGCTCGCTGACGACACCCCTGCTACCAAAAATATGTCTATCTCACGTTCACCTAGACTCTATTGTTCATTAAGCCAAAAAAGTTTTCATTTTTCCATTGTTATGCTCTTTTGTTTTATGCAATGCAAAGCTTTGGATACTCGGTTGTTATACAAATTGGGGAAGAGTTTGTATTGACGCTATGTAAAATGTATTCTAAACAATAGTTCTTTTATATATCGCATGCATGTGTGCGATACATTGTGTTACATAAGTTTTTGTAGCCAATATTCAGTACATATTAGAAGTTCATTTATAATTATTTGATAGTCAATGCAATTGATTAATGATTTAATTAATTTATTCTTAATTAATTAATTATGTTGCTTTTGATTTTTTGTTTCGGTGTAGAGATTTATCTGATGATTCAGGGCGCGGCAAGCTAAAATTATTAAGTTAGGCACAAATAATACATGCACCCTGTATTTAAATAGACATTAATTGATTTTAAGATAATATTGATATTAAAAGATTATTTATTAAGTTTTTGATATGGTCTTTGTGTTTAAACTTAAACTTTTGTATTGTATATGAATTCAGTACATTTTGAGGCAACGTCGAGTCCTACTCTTGAAAACAATTAGCGTCATATCGAATTAATTAATTCTTTTAACGTTGAACATGAATTTACTCTCAGCTTTTTAAGGGCTACGCCAATATGGGTAGGCAGAGGGCACCTAATTCCAAATATCTCTTCACTTATCAGATTACAATCACAAAGTAGCAACATTGAAGAAAATACTAACATTGAAGAGACAAAAACAGTAAGAAATTCAAAGTGAACAACATAAACGAACAAAAGACGCATAGGCGGCACATTACGCGGTGTATCGCGACACCTGTCAGTTGTGACGTCATCTACTAATGCACTATCCGACCTCATCAGCCGCTGCAGGTGTACGTTGGCGCTAGAGAAATAATTACCGGCGAAAAGATGAGATGCGCCTCTCGTTCATTATTTAAGATGGTACACTATGTGTTTGAATACACGCGGTAACGCGCGCCACAATGAATTATTCCTTTCTCTACCGCACTCTGCTAACGACGGCACATTGTCTATTTACATGAACAACTGTGTTTCTCTTACCGGGATTTTTTATAATAGTCACGGTATCGCGCTAGGCGTTCGTATGGTTCCATGATAATTGGAAATGAAGTATTTGAATACTACAATGTAGAGATAGATGAATTGAAAAGTACCTACGTCAGATTTGCAAGAATGGCGATATTTGGCAGACTTAGCGTAAAGGAGTAATAATAATATAGATATCTACATAGAACCAAGTATTCTGAGCATTTAATAATATATCTGAGTATTACTTTTAACTACTCATTCTCTTATTTTATTACTTCATTCTCATTACTCGTACTGTAAGTACTACTTAGTTCTTTTTCTATCGTTTAGCCTTTAATAAAATATTCAGATTCAAAAGACCTTGTTTATTTCGTAAAATTTGTCTACGCATATAATATTATTGTAAACGTATTAATACTGAACAATGCCATAATCACTTTAACGGATTATAATATTAAAATAATTGACAAACATTGATTACGATTAACTTTAATAATATTTTATAATTACCAATAATTATTAACATAATTACAATTACCGATGATAATAATTATCTATAAATACAATTACCGATTATAGCAACACCACACGTTTTTTCTGTACTATCGTGTTAGTAGAGTTGACGTGCTGAATATGTATTTCCACCATTTGTCTGACCAAGTTCGTCGTGTCCACATTTGTATGTACGATGAACTCAAATATTTTTAGCTGCTCCAAAGCCTTATAATCGTCTCTATGTTTCACGGCAACGTTGAACAGTTCATTAAGGACATCCTTAGTTTTTTTCACTAAGCTTAAAATGAATCCAATTTTATATGGACCCTCCTCTTTGTATCTATCTTTTATCCTTTGTATGGCTCTCAGTTTTCTGTCAGTGTCGTGGAGTGTTTGCTCGACTAAGGTAGTGATTTTGCTTTTTAAATTTGCATCCTTCTCTTTTTCTTCTTTGTCGTAAGGTGGAGCATCACGCGGCCCGGTGTCAAGTTTAGCCGTGACCAGCCAGTACCGTCGCTGTACGTTGGATTCCGTTGTCGCTCCCGTCTCCTCTGTAGGTATTACTGTTGTCTCTTCTTCAGATCTAACTGCCGCTTCATATTGCTCGTACTCATTTTTCTCCGTGCTGTCATAATCATACACTGAACCGCTGTCACTGCATTTTGATATTTGTATTGCACCTAAAAGACAAGTCTTTGAAATACGTTTGGTGAAGAGATCACTGTTGATTGAAAATTATTTAACAAGTTGTGAAGTCGCCTTTTTAATTATTTATTATTATAATGTTTCATCGTTCATGAGGTAGATAGAAAGCATCGACTGGCACATAACTTTATTCTTATAGACCTCAAGTGCTCTTCACATTTAGTACTTTTTTATACATGTATTGTTATCGTTATAATAAATTAATTGTATAAAATTTATTAAAAAGCCATTAATATGCATATTATTGTAAACACAATAATTTCATAAATACAAGAACTTCATAAATATTATAAATAATTGATTTAATAAGCTCTGTCAATTTTGAATCTGGCTGGTTATAAAAAATTCACACCGACTCACCTAAAGAAATAATTAAAAATATCCACATATTTCTAGCGTTTCACACATGATAACGAGACTTTACTGTTGGTGTGTAATTATAATTTGTAATGTAATGTATGTACATTACACTTAATGGGTATGTGTTATCACGCAACTTGATTAAATCCCTTTAACGAACTTGTGTAATTAGCGTTTCGCATGCAAATACGTTTAGTAACAGGCAAGAAATCATCATAATCCTTATCATCAACCATCATGCAGAGGAAAGATACCAGAATATTCTGCAAGTTTTATATTTTTGCCTTGATTTGTAATTGATATATTGACAGGATACTTTAGATTTTTTTTTATAGATTTATAAGATGTAATAAAATGTGCCTGCCAGAGATTAAAACCCCACCATCTAAAGAATTATAGCATTTCCGCCGTCGTTAATATTATTCTTATTTCGTCACGACAGGTCATTTCAGCCAGTCAGTCAATTTCGTTAGTTTTCTTCATTAATTTTCATTAGTTTCATTTAGTCACAATTATATATTATAATTTACTTTCTATTCATAGACAAAAATAAAATTTTAAAAATTCATGTTTCAATACAACTTCTTTAAAAACCTTACAATTTTATTTACATGACGGCTCTCTGACAACTTCTTCTGAGTTGTGTGAACTACTAGTAATTAAATTTCTGGTTTATTTACATAACAACATGTTATTAAAGTCATTCACTAAATTATTGCCGGTTTATTTAAATAAAGCATATTTTAGAAAATGTCATAGCATCTTCGGGCTGAAGGATTTAATTTACCAAGACAAGGTCTATATTTTTTTAAATGGTAAACGTGACATTGCTTTTCTGTTATAAACAGCAAGTCATCATCATCATCATCTCTTTTATTATCATTTTTGGACACAGTTATTTTCGTAATGTGAGAAGTTTATCACCCTAGCCAAATGCGGTGTAGCAATAATCTTATAACAATCATTCTATGTCCACAGTTAGCTAATATTTCGATACTGCCAGTGTCCAGCGACAAGCATGAGTTGGCGATAGACATGCTGAAGCAGTACTACTTATCCGAGCATGTACTAGTGAGGGAGCGTAACATGAATATCCTGGACGATCGGGCCTTAGATGAATATCTGTTGTCTTTGCTCAAACAGGGTAATGCAATTTTTTTTATTGAGTAGTAACATTACTTCACGCCTGTAATCTCCAAAGGGCTAAGTAGAGGAGTGTATTATATATCTACCCATGTTTTACCAATTAGGTACGTCTACGTCCCACAACGGAATAGGCCACCAAACGCCACCAAACTCGGTAACGCTGTAAAGGCCATTAGGGTCAACAGCTTAGGACAATTAGAAAAAAAAAAAAAAAACAACGGAATAGATGGTGAGCATATTACCTACACCGGCCTCCTATCCAGACTTCGAATCACTACTATAAATCTCTAGTAGAAAATCTACCTTAGAAAAATCTAAAGATCGGACCTCTCGATAAGTGGGCGCGCTTTGCAATCACTCGACCAACGAGGCAGTTAAACAAAAGTAGAGATGATTTTATTGTGTATGTAAAATACGATATGACTCTTACACATATAAAATTATATTATTTAATTGCTTCAATATTTCATTTTAATCTCTTGAGACTGGGTCATCTGATCCCAAAGAAGGCAGAGCTTGTGCCACAGTAACCAGATGGCTGAGGAGGTTGTTATTGTTAATGGTCTGCCACGCTGGCCACGCAAGCTTGGCAGACTTCACTTGTCTTAGAAAACATTGTCTTGGAAAACTCTAAGATGTGCAGGTTTCCTCACGATGTTTTCCTTCGCTGTTATACAAAATGATACATAACCTAAAAACGCACATTTTTTTAATTTGAACCCAAGAGCCCCACTGAGAGAAGGTGAATTTAAAACGACTAGGCTAGCGGTGTTTATATATAACGGTGTTTATATATATCTTATCCTTTGTAGGTAATTCCCTATATGCGAAAACCCGTGATGGTATCGTAGCTGGTCTGTGCGTCAGTTTTGCCTCGAGTCCGGTTGACCCAAAGAACCTTCGTAACTACGCATTTTATCGGCAGGTACAATTTTTAAATCTGTTTCATCATTATCATCATCAGCCTGTTTCGTACCATATCTGGATGTAGATCTTCTGATGTTCAGCTCTTCTTATCCAACCGCTGCTAATGCTTTATCTCTTTCAAGTTAGTATTTTTCTGTTCGGTTTAATAGACAACTTCTTACAATATATTCAATGTATCCCATTTTCTTTTTTCGTTATTAGGACCCTAATACCAAAGACTTTTTGTATTTCACCGCTAAATTGCAAGAAACGCCGAATCTATGGACGATTTATAAGGAACCAAAAATTTTGGAGGTAAGGAGTTAACGAATTATAGACACTGCTTACATAGTGATTTTCCCCAAGAAAACTATATTTTATAGGGAATAATCAAGAAGATATTTCATCTGTTCTTTTTTGACATCGGTGTCAATTTTGGCCAGTAATCTGCTATTGTCTATGTACAAATTTATTTTCTTTAAAATATATACATGTATTTTCTCTATAATACACACACACGCACAAGCACGCGCACACACATGCACATGCATAAGCACACGCACACACCTACATTATCAGCCTGCCATCGTCCACTGCTGGTCATAGGCCTCTCCAGTGGCACGCCACTGAGCTCTATATATGTATATAAAATATACATTATATATACATATATAGAGATGTATTATATGTATGTATATTATATATATACCTACACATATAATATACGTAAGTAGGTATATTATTCTTACTCGCAATAACTGTTACAGATAAAAATGTTGACCGTCCTGCCGGAGTTCAGAAGACAATATGTAGCTTCGATGCTAGTAGATAAGACGCAGACACAAGGTCAGGATCAGGGTTACAAGGTCATACGCATGGACTGCATCAATCCTTACGAGTAAGTCGAATGTCTACTTGATTTCATAGTTAAACTAACTAGGCACATCTGGAATGGTTGCTACAAATAATAACCTCTACTGGAGAGCTTTTTGACGGGCATACGCTGAGTGAGGGCTATGTCATAAAAATACCTGATTGTTGACATAAAACAATTCATTTAGTCTAAGTACGTCAGGGTAGTAGAAATACAACGTAGCTTGCATCCTAGTTTTGTACAATGGATGATATTTACGCTGATATTTCCTATCAGAGCCTTGTTTATTGATTATGGAGAAAAGCATGAAAGATCCTTCTTGAATATCATACTCTTCTATTGTAGTTCTGAAATCCCCACCTATCTATCTGTTGAGCAAATTCCGTGCTTAAAAGCAAGTTCCTCTTCAAAAAGTGTTATTTCAGCTAACAAGTTAAAATGGTTGCAAAATAACCTACGGGACATTAGTAGGCTACTTTTGAGAAATCAAATGGCGTTCAAATAATAACTAAAGAACAAATCTCGTTGCGTACGACATTCATCGTCAAATCTTCCAAGTGGTTGCAAGTCCAATATTACAAAAAGTTTTGCAAGAAAACATTATGCGAAGGCAATCGTGATCATGTACCCA
>DWFV01000788.1:0-12776 GCA_018246775.1 Parelbella machaon machaon
CTAGTTAAAAATAAAATTAATAAACTATAATTAATGCCATTAATTTGTCCGTCTTTTGTAGCATAAATTTTACTTAAAAAAAACTGTTGACCTACAAGAAGTAAATATATTAATTATGCATTTCACTGCTTTTGTCCCCATCATCATTTTCAGCCCGTTTCCGTCCACAGCTGAAACTGTTTAGTTCCGTCCACTGAGTTTAATCTTCAGCTCTTGTTATCGTAATAAATATATTTATTACTAATACTTTAAAAGCACCCCAACTTTACTATTATTGTAACTATATAGTCACGCCAGGTTCCTCATAAGATAGACAGAGTGCACTGAGTGCCAAACACATTCCCTAACCTTACAGACGTGATTCCCTTATTTCCCTTTGTCTACGGGCGGAAAATACCAATAAGGATTAGATTTACAAGGGCCATAAGTTATTTTTTATATCAACATTGTATTCCGACACGAATTGCAAAATTTAAAGTTAAATTGAATGCAACTTTATTACTTTGTTTCATAAAAATATACACTTAAACTTCTATAAAAGAAGAAGTATGACTGGTGTGTATGGCTAAAGATATTTGGGATTTGATGCGTTCTACCTACCCCGTTAGGTGTGACCAAATAATAATAACATGAATTATTCCACGGTGGCACGTATGACATAATCGGTGAATCTTGGGTACACATTCCGCCGTTTACGTCTTGTAGGAAATACAGGCGTAATATTGTGTTATTACAATTATTAAAATAAGGGCATTGTGTTTTATTAACAATATTATGCATTGCTGTAGTGTAACATTAAAAACAGAATCTCATTTACAGCTAATTCTTTTCTCGTACTGCTTAAACTATGATGACATAGAAAAAAATATTCATACTCGTAAATTATGTACACGTTCCACTTTTTAAGGTTGCGTTCGTAATAAAATTGTATAATATAATTAAACAAGCTCACATAACAGATTACCTAATGCCGTTTTTTTTATACATGGAATTTTTTTTAAATTCCGAACGTTCGATTGTTTGTGGCCTGCACTATTAAAATTAGGGTAGCATCGCATTGGTACACTCACCCTCTGTTATATGGGACGTATAGCGTAGTATCATGCCTGTAATCCTCGAAGAGGTAGGCAGAGGAGTTTAGTACACCCACATAAGGATGTATAACATAACTGTTTAAACGCGGAAGTGTACTGAGCTTCCCTGTCTATTCCTTCGGGGAAATACAGGGGTGAAGTTATGTTACATGGATTGAGCGTAGGAACATAAACTTAGAGTAACTATCAAATATCAGATACTAGTCGCATTACTCTAGTAATTTATAAATGTGTAGAGTGAAGTATTCTAATAGGACATAAGAACACTAAGCGTCGGAAAGTAGAAATAATTCACGAGCATTATAGTACAAGAACGTGTGGCAGGTGGAAATTTTAGAAGGTTCATAGCTCAACACTTATAACAACGCGCCTGTATTTCTCCGAAGGGTTAGGCAGAGTACGCTCCCACGTCTCACCACTTATATGTCCCATCTAAAAAGAACCGTTATAGCTGGTTGTTTTTAGAAGGGTTCACTTATTCCGAATGACACATAAAATAGTTTGTCCGAATACTGTTAATTACTTAACAATGTCAAGCCTGAAATAATAATTACAAACCATTTGACGAGATTAGAACAATTGTAATTGATTATTAATATATGAAATTTCATTAAGTGGCTATCACCGAGTTGTTATGCAGTTAAATGTATGATATAACTTTAATAATAATAGTATTTTGGAATATTTCTAAAAGGTTAACGGATCTTAAATTAGTCCCCATCTTTTGCTAGATAACTGTTAAACCACATATATGAATTTCTAATTACTTAATTAATACTGACTGCCTCGTTGGTTGAGTGCTTGCAAGCCGAACTGCTGATCGGGAGATCCTGGGTTGAAATCCCGGGTCAGGTACTATAGGATTTTCTAATTTAGCATTTCTAGTAGTGACTCGAAGGTTGGGTTTGTGCCCGGTGTTTAGCAATAGGCTCACCACCTATTCCATAGGACGTAAATGTATCTAGTGAAATGTGGGGATGTACCTACTATACTCCTCTGCCTACCCCTTCGGAGATTACAGGCGTAATGTTACGTTACAGAGTTATAAAGACATACAGGTAGTGGCCGAAATAGTTTTTCCTGAATTGAAATCGGACCTTCTAGTAAGTTTGTTAGCATGATTGTGACACTGTTTAATCTATGTATATATTTATTTATGGTAAAGTAAATTTTGGGTTTGGATTTTTTTATACATGTGCTTAACTAATTTTCACTATTTGGCTTCCGTTTGGCCATAAGCCATATATGCCACGCCAAAGACATTATGTCTCCGGACGTGATTTAAAAAAGTATAGACACATTGAAAATGTTTATTTCTATCGACTTGTTTTATTGACATTGCATTCAATTGTACATTTAATTCCATATAGCATGTACAATCCTTGATATTAAATAATTTTTTTTAACTTATTTTATTTTCTTTTTCACTATTATTTCTCTTGGTAATGTTTTCCTAACACACCCAGCAATGGACTTGTATGGTTGAAATAAATACGGTAATGATAAACAAACCGATATTTGTCTATAATTAGAACTGGCAATCAAGACAAAAACGTGCTACACAGATGAAAAAAAAATATTTTTGTACTTTTCTACTGTGCCAGCGTGCCGCTCTCTATGTACATTATGTATTAGGGAACCTTGTAGCGTACATAGCAATACTGCATTCTTCGAACTGGTGTGTGACATAAGTTTTGCGCCGTAAAAGGAAAATATCCGCACTCAACCACAAATCACCAATGTAAGGGAAGTTATACGTTCTCTGTCAACTATGTATTTGAAATTTGAATTTCGAATATTTCGAAACGTCATACTATTCTAGAAGCTCATATTGTAACGCGAACATGTAGAAAGATATTGTAATGGGCAACTGCGATTTTAAAATAATATACGATACCTTCTTATAGTGTACTATATGTCCAGTAGTTGCATTATTATTATATGACCAGGCTAAGTTCTTTATGGAGTAGTTAGAGAGTACCGAGCGCCAAACATCATATCCTCGATCGTTTAATTTTTAATTTATTAATTATTCTTTTATAACGCTAAGAAAACATTTTAATTAATTTCATAATAATATTCCTACATTTGCCCAGTCTACGCACTGTATTTAATAAATCTATCAAACTATATAGGTAGGTATATTGTAAAGAAATGGTAGAGAATTTAAGACGACTTAAATAATATCAATTTCATTGATCTTCATTTGCTCACAAGTAGCTGTACAATGATTAATTGAACTGGACATCGCTACCTTACAATCCAGAAATTACCAATACCTACACCACAATATAACAAATCGTCTAGAATATTCTAGTAGTTTCCATAGATGGGCTAACTTATAAATACTGGTAAATAAGGTTTCAACTATCAGGGGCGTTTTAGCGTAGTTCATTCAAAATTTACGTAAAAAATGAGTGATTAAATTTTGGGAGTGACTTTAGATAATCAAAATTAGTATTTTAAAGAGGTATGCTAGCCTATTTGTACTTGGATCAATACTTATTCATTCAAAAATAGACGTATATTATGTCTAAATCATTTTAATCCGAAGATATACCATTCATACTGTCGACTGCGAAAATATCTATGTATGAGAGTTATGTTTGTGTGTAACTAATATATACATTAGGGTAAGTCATGAGTTACGAAATAGCGGCATTTTACTTCCTTTTGTCCTCTTTTCTTAAGTATAAGATACCCATCGATCTGTCAACCTCTACACGTCCACTGCTGGACATAAACCTCCCCTAATCGGTGCCTGCTCTTTTGAATCGAGCTGATCCAGCTAGTTGTTTAAGGTCATCAGATCACCTGGTAGGACAGCGACTTATGCTCCACATAACATCAAATTGGACCTAGTATCAAAAAATAAAGAATTAATATGAGATCCATATCTTGTAGACACGTCTCTGAGCAGAACATACTGTTCCGCTAAATCGTCTCTGCTACAGATTGCAAAAGAGTGAAACTGTCGGCGTCTAATTTTCCCGATTCGTTTAACCTGGAACTATTTAAGACAAGAGTGCACTTTCTAGACGAGCGTTCTACATCCAAGGCTACATCTCTCTTACCATCAGGTGAGATAGAAGTCGAACGTCAACCTTTTGCTTTAAAAAAGATTTGGGTATCACCTTGAGGAGTTACGTGGAAAATGAAAGGGTTTGGTCATGTCCTCGCGAATTATACATAGTAGCAATCGTCCCGTTGAAGACTAAGAAAGCTTCTTTGACATATTGTATTATATAGATATAAATAGGTATTGCCAGATGTCCCAGATATGCAATGGAAGCATCTAGAATGCCTCCGTACGTATATTTCCTCACTCAACCCATTTCACTAACCTTGTGAGGAGCGTACGAGACCTGAATACTTTATGCGGCGACACGATGACTGTGGAGCTGGGAGACGCTTATTGAACAAAATATAATATGTAAGTACATGATTTGTATGTTTATATTTAATAAAAAACACCCAGATCAATTTTTTTAAATAAAAAAATATGTATATTTATATGAATGTGATTACCTATTTTGAATATGCTGTCTGCCTCGACGGTCTAACTTATCTAAATAAGCTACCCACAGTAGTGCTTTCTGTCATATTATGTAAGTACATTTCTTATAATATGTAGTATGCAATAAGAAATATATTGTATTATATGTACCTATATAATTTTGTTCAAATATTTTTAAACCAAAATGAACTGGTAACTTACTTGAAATCTTGCAGGTAATAATTTAACCATAAGAAAAAAACTTCAATCCCAAACTTTTTACCATGGTAAAATACAATATAATAGAGGTCATAAGTACGAGTATGGACAATTACGTCAAAAGAAACAAAGAGAATTTAGTGACAATGCATCCTGTCTAAATCACTTAAAGTGAATAAAACATAAATATATTGTGTATTAAGTATGATGAATTGAATATCACAGACAAAATTACTGTCAAATGTCAATAGATCGGTATTCATACCTCTAATTGCTGTGGTTTCCTAACTTCCAAACGGATCGTTCTGGTGATCTGAAGCTACATTTAGGGTTTCACCGCAAGGAGATCAGTAATATTTTAAACGTAACATCACACCTGTAATCCCCTGTAATCTAATTTAGGAATATCTAATTGCACCCGACCCGGGATTTGAATCCAGAAGCTGCCGATAACGACGACCTCCTCTCTGTATTTATGCTTGCAACCATTCGACCATTGAGGCAATCAAGTCTTCAAGACATTAGATTTATGAGGCAAAAAGTTTGGCTGTGGGCAAAAACAACCTGTGGAAGTTGTCACGCCCTGGGCCCTTTTCGACCCTTTTAACAATTCACTATTTAACACGCGTGTCCTGATGAGATGAGAGGATTAAGACCTGGGGATGAGAGGATTAAGGCCATAGTTTGCCACGCTGACATAGAGATTTTTTAAATGTAAATTCTAAAGTTTGCAGGCTTCCTCGCGATGTTTTCCTTCACCGTTATCGCAAGTGCTATTTAATCTTAAAACGCACAGTTTTCTAAAGAGTGGCGCGCCATAGATTTGAACCTAGGACCCCCGTGAGAGGCCGAATTCTGAACCAATAGGTTGTCACTGACCTGAGGCACAGAAACGTCTACGTACCCGGATGAAATAAAACAAAGTGAATTGAATGTAGAGAGGACATGACTGCTTCGATTGGAAATTTCGTAGCCGCGGTCAAAGACAATCTAATAAATAATTAGTCTCTTGAATCAAACCAGCCTTTTAAAATAAGGTTTAAATTTCTCCATGTTCACGAAGAAATCTGTGTCAAGTATTTGAATGATAACTGGTAGCGAAGAAAAAAGAAAATTAACATGACGAAACACTTGACGAAAAAGCACAGTAAATATTTATGATATATACTGGCTGAATGTCTCTGTTTCTCCTATAATATAATATAAAAAGTGAATCGTGTCTATGCTTTATATAACTTTGTATTCATTCAACATAATTCCTCACATAAAAAGTCGCGAGAATAGATTTGTTACAACCATTTGTTATAACCATAGAGTAAACAAACACTTTTTACATTACAACGAAATATAAAAACTAAGCGAGCAAAATAGCTGGCATCCAAAGAATGTCCCTCGAGCAAGTCGTTAAAAAAACGTATAAAAAGCCAACAGCGGCTAAACCTTCACCCACATCGGTCCTCGGGCGATCGTTATAAGTGTTACATAAACTATTACATGACTACATTTTGAGGTTCCAAACTTTTAGTTCAAGTTCACACTTAGCGTGGTCGAGAGATTTCACTTATGTTGCAAGACTCGGCGAAAGAACTTATGTTCGTCCGTTCTGGCGCGCGAAAGTGTTACTTACTGACATATAATGGTGTTTTAGCTCACTTTAGTAGTAAATTTAGCTGTGTCGCTTAATAGTCAAATCTATAGGATATTATCCCATTTAAGATTAAAAACGGTAAGATTAAAAACGGTAACCAGAGTAATATAACTTTTTATGATTTAGTATTATCATTGCATAGATAAGCGTGTAATGTTAATGTAATTAACGGAGTAAATTTTATGTTACTTTAGTATTAATTATTATTTAGTTGATAAAATTTTGTAAGTATTAGGTAGTATCAATTTTGTTGCTGTTATTAAGCGACTTTAATCAAAATGATATTATGTTGATCTATTTTAGTGAATTTGAAAATATGTTTAAAAATTTACATTAAAAAAAACTTAAGCCTATGACTATAAAATGCTGTGAACATATAAATTGTTTAAAAACTAAGATTCACCTCTATTTCTTTTTATGATAATCTTTTTCCCGCGGTCGACCCGCACTTGGCCAGCGTCGGTTAATTTTTTTTATATTATACGGCATTGTAAATGTCTTGTCGATGCCTACACATGTTGTTTTAATTGTCCGACTGATTTCGGCCATGGCGTCTGCTTTATCTCCGATTCCGTTGGTGTGCTCTCATGTGGCTTATGTAGCCAATCTTCTTCGTAAATATTCTCCTACACTGCGAGCATGTGAGCTCATTGTTAACGTAATTATAAATAAAATCCGCAGATGGACGGGATTTTAAAAAGTCTCGCTTGGCATCCAGCTCGAAGCGCCACTTAGTCTCAAAATAGGACACTCGCCTCTTAATAAGGGTTCTCCAGTCAGTCTGGCTGGCAGCCCGCTACTCCCAATTTGAAGTCGCTATACAGTACTTCTGCATGTGTCGCTTCAAGACATCTTTAAAACTGAGAAGTAATTCGCCATGTTTACGCCTGCTCTCCTCAATTTTCAAGTAAAAGATGCGTTTTGCGATTCTCTGCTCTGCTACCCGGGACAATTGTCTGCATCACCGAAGCTGTCGCTGCATCAGACGTAACCATGTCTACAAGCATATCTATTATCTGTCAATTCATTCTTTCAGGGCTTATGGACTAGCTTCTTTATGGGCAACAAGCTCATCGCAATTGTATGTATTATAAATAAAACACATATATTTTATTCGTAACATCACGTAACATCACGCCTGTAATCCCCGAAGACGTAGGCAGAGGAGTGTAGTACACTCCCATATATTTTATTCGACTATGAAATAATTCTGCCCTATTGTAATTTCAAATTTACAAATAAATATATACGAGTATTTGTTTCAGTTAGAAAATTTGAGATTTCTTTCTCTGGGTCAGCAGTCGCACTTGCGACAACTCTACCATAGAGAAATAACATAACTTTAAAGGAACTTTATTATCTACACACATTCATATATTATATATGTATGTATGTCTATGATTTGTTCCGTATTCGCATCCCCGTTTGTAGACGACGGAGTTGCGTCTGTTACATAAATGCATAATGCACTTTTGTATGCAACGGATTATATGTTTGTGTAACTCGTTGGTGATCGAGCTCAGTGGCGTGTTGCTGGAGAGGTCTGTGTCCAGCGATCGACGAGAGTACGCTGATGATGACGATAACTGTTTGTCAGCATCTTTGTGTATTTGTGTGTGTACATACATGTGTATCTATTTATGTATGTGTGTATGTAAGACGTTTAACATTCATAGCTTAATTAATTTTATAGTAGACAGTAGTAATTACTGTCCAGAAGTAAATATTAGTTTCCGAAGAGATTGCTAGTACAAAATGGTGCAATGCCGCGCTCTGCGGTGAACCAAACGTAGATATTTTTTTTTTATTAAAAGGCAAGGCAAATAGGCAGGTGGCACACGTGATGGTAAATGGTCACCGTCGCCTATAGACATTGCAACATCAAGGGTTACCAATGTGTTGCCTGCCTTGAAGGGATTTTTTCACGCTTCGTTTGAAGAACCCCATGTCAGCGAATGTTAAACACCTCAGAAGGAAGCTCATTCCGTAGGTTTCCAAATACTTTTTCATCTTCATCCTCATAAAACGCTCATAAGACGTGGATGTATTAGACATATTATAATACTAATAACAATAATACTTATGACTTAAATCATCACGCCCGGTCCCTTCCGGGGTAGACAGGGAACGTCGAGTATTAAAAACACAGAATAACAAATAGAGGATATAAATATATATAAATAGAGGATAGTCTTATTGAATATAGGCTGTATAAAGAAGTTG
The DNA here is from genome assembly GCA_018246775.1 of Parelbella machaon machaon. Taxonomy (NCBI): domain Eukaryota; kingdom Metazoa; phylum Arthropoda; class Insecta; order Lepidoptera; family Hesperiidae; genus Parelbella; species Parelbella machaon. The sequence goes on from DWFV01000788.1 coordinate 8,681, forward strand.
AATCCATTTTTGACTGTTTTCTGTTCGTGTGATACTCTGCGCTCTAAGCAACATACATAGATATACAAATTGGGATATTTCCATCTGATAAAATAAATAAAACATCAACGGCCAAATGCAGGTCCTTTACGGGGTAGGTAGGACCTGTACCAGATAGCGCTAAGTTACGTACATCGTAATGACGATCCGGGCGCTGGTATGTCAGGCTTTGATATAATTAAATTTTCTATATACAAATAGTGAAGTAGGCTAATCGGTGTGCACGTAGCGGCAATGCGCCTCAAACGATAACTGAATCGTAATATTCGAGTTTTGTAACGGACGGTGTTTATTATGTGTCTGGACTCTGGTTACAAGCTACGAGTGAAACACAGAGTTTCTACTTGACGTTTAATTGTATATTAAAATATAGTTTACTAATATTGCCCATTGTTATCATTATTAGAATCGTATGTAATTTTTTTGTTAATCACAATTTGGTTTAAATTAAGCAATAAGCCCGATGTATGGTAATGGGCTCAACCTTTATTCCATGGTGGGAGTTGAAATGAAGCTTTTCCGGATATACTTACGGCAATATCGCGTCAATAGATGTAGGAAGCCCCTCACACTTCAAAATCAATAGTCAGAATCAGTACCTCTAGTTGCATAATAACTGGTTATTTGACTCATTGTCAGTGATATTGGGTTTGATTGTTAAAATCAAAAAGGACTAATCTAAGATTTTTTGCTGCTAAGTTGCATCTTCTGAGTACTTATATACAGATAGAAAATGTTTTGCTGTACACTTATAAAAGTGAAAATGTATTTCAAACGGCACTTTAAGATATGCCATATAAAGTGTTAATTCTTTATATAGCAATCATGATAAATATGTGCTTAACTTGATTTAAATAAATGCATTTAGGTATTATATACTAGAGATTAGCTGCTAGTTCGCTTGATTTATATACGCACTTATATATATACATAAGTGAATTCTGATTTAAATAAATAAAAATTGAAAAGCGACTAAAAAAATACCGAAAAAGACACAAAACACCAGCATATTTTAATAAGTGAACAGCGCCATCTTGTGTCGAGTCGAAATAACAAAATTTCTTTTTATTTCGACTTGATACTGTATTGAATACATAATGATAACGCATTTTCAAAGGCCATATGTAGATATATGTATATATAAGTTACTGACAAAATATAGTATGGATATAAATTCACAATGAAGTAATTTCATTGTTTCATGTTAAATTACAACTTGCGCCATCTATCGTGCGAAAGTGTAATGATAAGAACGTAATGTGTAACTTTATGCGCCTAAAAATTTACAGAGCATGGATAGAATGTGAATGATATTGCATTTTGAGATAATCACAGCTGTGTCAACACAGTGCACGCTCTGAAGAGCAGTAATGGTCTAGTGGTTTGGGTTGCAATCGCTTAGGGAATGTGGGGTTCAAATCCTGACACAGCTAGGATTGCGAATATTTTCGTTGTTCGGAAATCCATCCGATGGAAGACATTTGTTGCCTATTGCACCATAGCTTTAATTGATATTATTTCTCCACCGTCCAGAAAGCACGAGTGAATAGGCCTTTTCTAGACAAGTTTAGGTACTATCAGGCTAGATTGCTGTCAAACGCGAGCATATTGCTTTAAATAAGCCATATTAGCTCCCACAACAACGCCAACAATAATTAAAAGGGGTTTAACCCTACCACAGCTGATAACACCTGCTATGGTCGAACAGACCTTGAATTTAAAATGACAAACATTCAAATATGGAACTAATTGACATATGTCAAATTGAGACAACAAATACCTACACATAGGTATCTTATAAACACAACAAATTATAATAATAAAAAAAAAAATGTGCATCACAATTGGCTTTACTTTTATTGATGAATTATTGAATAAACGCAACTAAACAGCGCGTGACATACGAAGTGACATAAATCGTTTTACGACAACAACAAAACTACGTCACCATAAAACGACATCATCAGTTTAAGCAGGTACAAGCAATATGACACTGTGGGCGTTGTCTATAATACACATACCTATACACCTGATTTATGTACCTGAGCTTAGGATGGCCTTGGGAACTGGCTAATATGAAACGATATATTTTTTGTTAAAAAAAAAAACCGTAACCTCTTCATGCCTGTATTCTCCGGAGGGATAGGCAGAGGGGTGTATGTATGGTGTATGAAAAGTAACTTCGTTTAAATAGTATCTGACATTGACATTCGCAGTTCTGAATCGCTGAAGAATTTAACTTTCCCAATATATTATTATTATAACAAAATTGTTGTCTAACACAATTTTTTAATTTTATTCATTTTGTTTCGACTTTAAATTAGTGCAGTTTGCTTTAGACCGAAAATCCGGTTTCGCGCAAACACGAATAAAACTGTTGCGAATGTATAAATTAGGAATATTAAAGACAGGTCTGTAATGCGAATTGTTGTTAAATATGGACAAGGAAAATTGGGAGCGTGTCTTGCGTGTGATTCCCAGACGAGGTTTCGCTCCCCGATGTAGTTGTAACTTACCTACTATTAAATGAGATGTGGTCCAATTCAAACCTATAAATTATTAAATTAGTCTAGATTTATTAAAAAAGAATTATTTAAAAAAAGAATTATTAAAAAAGTCTAGTATTGACTCGAGCTCTGGATCTGCAAATTCTAAGCAAAGATGACACCATAGACATATTTCATGATAAGCTCGCAGTATTTAAAGCAAAATTTATAGTGCTCTGAACCCAATTTCTTAAAGAAATCCTAAACACATAACTTATATTATATTTCCTATTACCTATATGTATATTACGTGTATCATATCATATATAATATCGCATTTTATTTCATACTTTAGAATGTATTTTATTAATACTTATCAACTATTAACAGCTCTACACTGTTGATTAATAATTTATCCTAATTTTAAATTTAAATTTGAATACCGTTTTAAAAATAAGATCCATGTTGTGTCAATGCACCCATCGAGGTAAGCATGCTATGTTCGTCCGTAATTAGAGTTGCAAATAATTCGATTTATAAATCTGATTGTAAGAACTGTCATTTTTGTAATCATGTGGACGATGCAATAAATAAATAAATAAACCTGTGCCCGGCGTATGGCAATATACTCACCATCTATTCCTCGGTAAGCTTAGCTAGTGAAACGTGCGAGCGTACTACACTCCTCTGCCTACTCCTTCAGGGATTGAAGGTGCGATGTTATGTTTTCTTATCTGTCCCATTCGAGGCTAGTCACGAATACGTTGTTGTCCCCGGAGCAGTGAGACAGTGAACAGTTGGCGGTAATACTGTCCCGGGGACACATATTTACATTTTCTATCAGTACAATTGCACTTTACATATTATTTGGAGCGGAATTAAAGACTAATTAAATATATTTTTTAATTTAATTAATTATTTTAAGAGAAAGCGAGAGATAAGTTTTTGCCTTGGTAAGAGTCTGACGGACATAGACCAGGGATATCTCTTATGGGGTTTTAAGGCTGCAGAGTAGACTTGTTAGGAGAAAATTAAACCTAGGCCGGACTCTTCAGCGAGAAGATGGCGACTTCAGAGCCTATTCCAGAGCAGTCAAAAAGATAATGTGATTGTTACATCGTAATATTTTTTTAAATTTAAGATACGATTTTCGAAAAATACTGCAAAAAATAGAACGTTAAAGACTAACTTAGTACGTTCATTTTACACATACATTCGTAACCATCTTAGGAACAATTCAACAAAAATATAATAAAATTAATAATTAATATTTTTTTATTATTATTAAAAATAAAGTTTTAAAATACATTTAAAAAAATATATTTTTTTTCAAATTCCCTATTCAAGTGGCCACCATAGAGCCTGCACTATGGTGGCCACTGCACATATATGTATATTTGTATACCAATAAATACATAATTCATATATACACACATCCAATATACTCGCATACTCATCAAATTGATATTTGTATTGATAAAAATCAAATCCATACACTCCTGTTTACTAGTCACGAGGTGAAAAGAATAATTGAAAAGGATATAATTTATATTACATAACATGACGTACAT
>DWFV01000789.1:0-12755 GCA_018246775.1 Parelbella machaon machaon
TTAAGATTTCTAGTAGTGACTCGAAATCTGGATCTGTGCCCGGTGTATGGCAATAGGCTCATCACCTATTCTATGGGGCGTAAACGTAACTGGTGAAACGTGGGAGTGTACTACACTCCTCTGGCTACCCCTACGGGGATTACAGGCATGATGTTACGATTAGGTTACGACATTTAAATACCAATGTCAACCTCAGAGAGTAATGTCAACAATATACATATAATGCTTTATTTTAGGAAATTAATTTGGTGAAATATTTGAGTGTATCGTATTAATGTTACTAGTAGCCCAGTAGCGATCAAATTTCGACCGTAAATCATAAAAAAATAGTTTGAGCGTTGTCTAGGTTCTAATGTCAATGACTACGCTTATATAAATCTTTCCTCTCTGCTACATATTGACAACAATTATTATTGACGTCTTATTGACGTCTCATATCTGACATTGACAATGGGAACGTAGATAATAAATGTTTTTTTTTTTAATCTTTTCATGATGACCTAGATAGGTTATCATGAAGTTTGAAACAACTTTTAAACACGTAAGGAGATTGTTGAGACAATAATTTCAATTTAGTTCTATATTTAAAATTAGTAGTAGAGTCAGAAATCTAAAAAGGCCTAACATGTCTCTTATCATGTTCATCATCGCTTCTATCATTTCACTTCCGTTCAGATAAAATATCGTAGTAGGGCATGTCCAAGATAGCTGACTTCTTGTTGCATATTTAGTATTTCTTCGATTTATGCCTGTTGCATAAATCTTGGTTGTAGGGGTGGTAAATAAAGCGGAAAAACCGTTAAGGTAGATGATGCTATCAGAAAAGGCTATGTAGAAATTTCAAAGACACGGCCTTCGATAATCAAGTGAGGGACAAGGAGAGCAAGATGCTTTTTGCAGCTGCGTAATGCAGTGCAGTATCCCAAGAAGATACATATGTATAAATAAGTACGGCTAGTAGACATTCCATCAGTATGTCGAAGATGGTCTGTACTGTACATCACACAACTGTAGGTAATCGTACAATATTAAATTGGCAGCGGTCTATCTGATATATCTTTATCTACAAAACTTACTCAGTTTACTACTATGAGAATGTCTAAGTTAGTATCTGTTAGGGGTAGGAATGGCTACTGTCATGAGTTAGGTAATTATTTGCATGGTACGTGGACATGGCAAGCTACATCTCTGTCTTATCGCTGTGGTATCGTGTAGTGGATGTTTTGCTAAATAGATGGTAATGATTGAACACTTGATTTAGATATATTTGTAGAAACATTGAGTGGATTAGAGTGCCGCCACATGCACCTTCGTTTCGCATAGATTTTTATATATCATGTAAACCATTCGTTATGTCGTAGATTTGTCTAGTGACGTGGCCAGACCAGCAATGGCTTTCCATTTTGATTGCCGCATTTTTTGAGTGTCTGCATACATTACAGTGCAAATTTTTATTAGTTAGATTGGACTGAGGTACCAGAAAAGCGGTTTCCCTATACTTTAATTTGTATAATTATTTATTAATTGATTGTATTTTAGGTTGGAGATATTACTTTTCTCCTAAAAATTTGAAGTAACAGGTGACGTTGCTGTGGATGAAGGGTTTTGGTTTATTTTTCAGCCATTCCTGTGTACGTGGTTAATGTTATATGTATTATACTACTAGTAGACCCGGCAGACGTCGTCCTGCCCGGAGAAACAGTTTCCAGTACATATGTTATTAAAATTTAAAATTAAACTGTTTAATTCTGTGATTTCATAATTAGTTCTCACGAATCCATGTTTGTGTAAAAAAATGAAAAAAATAGAAAGGACCGCTCAAAATTATGTAATCTTGTCGATGGTTCAGATAATTAAATTTGGTGACACACCGACTGCAGCGCCACCTACCGGGTTTGTTTGTGATTTCAAGCCTTGCAGGGACCCACTCGAAAGTACCCAAAAATGCCATTAAAGTGGTTCTGTGAGATACAAATAGCAGCGCCACCTACCGGGTCTAACAAGCGCTTTTCTAACGTATGTATATACGTATAACACCTGTTAATAAACGTAAATAAATGAACACGTGTAGAATAAATCATAGTTAGAAATCGAAACACAGCGCCATCTACTTTGTTATCTAAATTAAGAAGGTGCATTAACAACAGATTATCTGACATCGCCATCTGTTGGAAACTTATATAACTAATCAGTATTATAATGACTGGTTATATAAAAAAATTGCAATAAGAAAACGCGGGCATTAATCGAAATAAAATATAGTCTATATTTTAAGTTGGACAAAGTTACAAATCTGTGCGAAATTTTATTAAAATCGGCCCAGTAGTTTCGGAGATTAGCCCGGAAAAAATCTTTACCCATGATTTTTATATATAAAGATTAACGTTTACTATAATATAAATTTAACTTATATTTTAGCCTCAGCAATACGTGGCCAGCTATGCCAGTGTGACATGAAATAAATTGTAACTTATATGACACATTTGTACTTTTAACATAGCGCCATCTATTGGATACTCACTCAATCCAGCCGACTAATTATCTTACACTGCCATCTGTTCGAATTTTATGGAACTAACAGATAATTAACGCGGTTCGCTAAAAAAAAAAAACAAAATATTTATAAATTAAGATATAAACTATCATATCTTTCTAGTTCGATCAAACTGCACATGGTGTGTAAAATTTTATTAAAATCGGTTCAGTAGTTTAGAAGTCCATCGCGGACAAACAACGTGACACGTAATTTATATATATAAATATGTACCGAAGTTGTACCACGTGGTCATAAGTCGCTGTAATTTTTTCTGGTTATTTAACCACAATGCATAGCTGCAAGCATGTAGGCTTTAATTTCATACTTATATATTTGTGGGGCATCCTGTGAAGTTGCGAAAATATTATTTTTAATCTCAAATTTATAACAATTTGCATATAAATAATCCATCTTTATTCAAATTAAAGCGCAATGGTAACATGTACCTATACAAAAGACTTCAACGGGAACACACACGATTTATCGTGCGTGCCATTTGTATTGATTTTCTTATAAATATGTTCGTGGGCTCTGCATCAGTAATGATTGCAATTCCGTCGCAAGATTAAGTGATGAACGATCTCTTTGAGAACATGCAAATCTTAAAATCTCTTTGTGGGCTTCACTGCTATTATTTTTTATTTTTCGTACAGTGTTCATCTCGATGCTTTTTATGCACATAAATTAGGCAGCTTCTAATATCCAGATTTTTAGAACATATTAATTTCATAACTAGGTAATATTAATTACACTGTGTTACGGTATTTTTTACAATTGTATTTTAAGAAGACGTAGGTATGTACACTTTTAATTAGAAAATGTGTTTAACAACTGTGTTGTTTGAACTCGTTTGAACAACACAAACGTATACCTGTGTTAATTTTTATGTGTACATTTTGATTCTAATGTTTACGGAAGCTTGAAAAGATGCAAAGCGTCTTAAAAATAACTAACACACATTTGCCTCAATTTAATAATTCTTATTCGAATATAATAAACGCATATTTTATAAAATAAAGCATGATATCTAATTCCCAATTGTGTGCATGCTTTCGTTTTATCAGATATCCGATGATATTACTTTTTAATAGGATGTAGATTTTCTATTACGGAAATACGAGTTCTCTTTTATCACTCGGACCTATAAATAAGCGGTGAGTTCATCAGATAGTTACTGTCGGCCCAAGAGACCCAACGGCAGAGATTATTTTTTATCTGTATTAAATTCTCCCTGCCGTATCTTTACTGGGCATAAAAACCACAGGTTGTCGGTTGCTGGGTGTTCTCCGTTGCTGCAAAACGCTATTATGAGGCCCATGGAGAAAAAGTTGATTGGAAACATTTACGGATTGAGCAGGCGAGGTATTTGTTGATTATTTTTACTATCCAGTTTTGAACCATAAAAAGGAATTAGTGAATGGGTCCACGTATAGATGTAAAATATGCCTTCAGTGATAGAATTAAAAATGTACAAGATATGAAATAATTATTACTTTGTCCACGTACTGTGCGTTTATGCTATGCAAATAATGTGCGGTAAAGGAAAAACTAAGTAAAGGACGCATTGGCGATATGTAAATGTAATTTTATCCACAATAGCACATACTTAAACTTTATTTCGAGGGAATAACCGCATCTGAATGTTTCTTTAACTACAGTATTGCATTGCATCGAACTGAATGCATACATGCAGTATTGCATATTATGAACAACATAAAAAAATTTCTTCGAAATATTTGTGTGCGAATTGATTTTTCGTTCATATTATAACACAAAGAGTTCTTCTAAAGCCAAAAAAAATAACCGTTCTAAAAATTGTACTTATTAGAAAGAGAGCCATTGTTTCATTGTACGAATTTCGTGTTACGGCAACGTCGCTAAGCGCACGCCGGCCGCGCCTTAGGACAATGGAGTCTAGTAGAGACTGTAGTCAGTGACACGGTCATCGTATTAGGTGTGCGCACTGCGGCCCGGCGTGGCATCTGCTCAAACACTCGAACGTTGAACCCTCGTGAAAACCATGTCTGATGGAAACTGGTCCCGCCATCACCTCGTTCGTTTAGGAGTTACGTACAGCGAACGCTTTTTGTACGGTCATAATATTTATTGCATGCTTATAATATTATCTTACAACGAAACCAGAAAGTCAAGTAGAGTTTTGCTGCCAAGATTGATTGTTAATATTTGAAATATCGGAACATAGTTGATTTAAAACTATCAAACTTATTTTATTATTAACATGAATATAGAAAATATAAATTTATCATATATTTCATACAAACCAGAACTCGAAACTTGTCTTAATAAGATTTAATAAATCAGTTGTTTCTTGGATTATGTTTATAAAAAGGTCATATTCATAACTTACCGGAATACACGATTAGAATAAAAAATCAATCTAAAAACGACGCGTCAAAAGTGCCTAATATTGTGGAGACCTTGAATTACCGACATTATCCGTCGTACGGCTCTGACGATACTAATAACATTGAATCTTCTGAGTCATTTGGAAGACGGATGTGTGTCGATAGCTTAAGTATAAACAAATTGATATCCAAACATATAAAGGGTTTTTAAAAGAAGTGATTAGTGTCTAATTAACTATGTGGGTTAATAGTTCACTGCGCTTGTAACTAACTTTACTCTTCGGATATTATAACTCTCTTGTAGGCTAGCAATACTAAAATACTGCATTGTACACTAACATTCAGTACGTATGAGCAGCCATTCTATATTATATATTTTATGTTTCAGTTAAGTCCTTGTAGAGACATACATATATATGGTTAGACGTCTTTTAAAGGGTTTTATTTAGCTAGCCTTATTTGTGTCTTTTGTTGGTCAAATCTAATTGACTGCCTCGTTGGTAGAGCGGTTGCAAGCGCGAATGCCGATCAAGAGGTCCTTCTTTCAAATCCCGGGTCGGGTATTATTGATTTGTCTAATTTAGAATTTCTAGTAGTAACTCCGAGTTTGGATCTGTGCCCGGTGTATGGCAATAGGCTTAGCACCTATTCCATCGGACTTAAACGTAACTGGTGAAATGTGGGGGTGTATTACACCCCTCTGTCTAACCCTTCGGGGATTACAGGCGTGATGTTACGTTTTGAAACTGCACAGAAAATACCTACTAGAAGGGTAACGAGTGTAAACCCCCTTTTTTAATAAATATATTAGGCGTAAGCCGTCTTTTTTAACAAAATACGTCCAGAATAATACATCTTTGGAAGTTAAAGTACTGTACCATTTGAATTCATCTCACGGTCATTTTACTGAAGTAGTTTCGGGATAGTACAAGATTTTTTAAAGATATTTTTTTTAAAACCATAGACATCTGGAGTGCTATTGCGAATACTAACAAACACAAAGACCTGTCACTATCCCGGAGGTATACTCGTAAATGTTTTCTTGATTAGTCTTTATTAAATATCGACTTTTCGTGCCGAAGGAAATTAGACGGCAGAACGTACTAAGAATATTTGTATCTAGATTTGCTAACTGGTATTTACGGCTGGATAAGGACGAAGAAATGGCACTAGACAAAGGTTAAAAGACTACATAGCTTAGTTGGAAGTGTCGGAACATGAAAATCCGATTTTGAATTCCGAATTCGACTTTTAAATTAAAAAAAAAATCTTGTAATGAAAATCCAATGGTTAAACTCAACATGAACTTAAAAAAAACTAGTGCTCAATTTTATTATTAGATACAACTCTCGATTTTTAGTTTAGACACTAGACACTAGACTAGACTATCTAAAGACACTTGAATTAATAACCGATGTGTCTGATCTAAATCTTACAAAAAGTTAAGCTTTCATTGTATCTTTAAGTACTCGGGCTTCTCTTAGATCTGGAAGGATTCTCGTAATCCGGTCCCGAGCTGCAGGGACAATAGGAATTTACGCTGATATGGTTAAATTAACATTTTATTAAATTTAAAAATCAGTTCCGATTAAAATTTTTCACGGAATACATCACTAAATATGACATGTGTAAACCTATATATTGAATTAATGGTAGAAAATAATTTTACTGTAGATATAAGATAGCGAACGTCCAGCAAAACGTGACTCATTACACCCTTTGTCGCACTAAGTAGGTAATGGACAAGCGACAGGCTAACGAATAGCGGTCGAGGTCCTTCACCCACTCGTGTAGGTGAGGTAACGTTACTAAACCATACTTCATAATGTGTATTGGCCTACCTGTTCCTTCTAGTACAACGTTTTCATGTCACAAGTGTCGCTAAAATAGTTAAATATCTCGCGATGCCATAATTGGCGAGATCAATCACGAAAAAATATTTATTATTTGAATATACAACAAACATTTATTAGGCGTAGAAACCTCTGTATATCTTTAGCATTTTAAATGTATTTTCCCGCTAAAATAAGCTGAGCATAATAATATCTGTAGCACACAGCAGAGGCAATTATTTTAATTAATAAAACATATTGATAAAAAAGGAAAACAAATTAGCGGCAATCATTTCTATATTAAGTTCCATTTGCTGACTCAGTCGCTCAGCTCTGATGTCATCGATCTTTCAAGTATTAATGGTAATAACTTGCAACTGGTATTATTGCGAGTCCTTAAGCATATCTTACATTGCGGTGGCAGTTTAGCACCTATTTTTATAATTTTCAAAGTAACGCCTCGCCTTGACATGGTTGCTATCTTGGTTTCCTGGAATTATTGTTATCTTGTCACGAGATAACATAGCATTAGTAAGAGCTGATCATAAAATCATTGCTAGTCAATTTCCTACTTTTATGATGCCACTAGTATGTACGATCTTCATAATTATATAGCAGACACTTGTCCCGGCAGCCGCTTCGCAAGTTTATTTAAATATTACCACACAGTTTTATGCTCTCGTGCATGTAATAAAACAAGGAGTATATAACCATGTCTCTCGTGATAACATTATATCCTACAATATATGACTATGATTTGCTCTTGGTTAGTTTGTTTTGGAATTTACAAATGTTAACAACAGCTAGGAGGAGAATTTAACTGAAAAATTTAAAGCGCTTGTGCCATTCGCTTGTTACAGCGAGTACCTACAAGCCGATTAGTATCTCATTACTGCAGCGTCATGTAGCGTAGCCCTCCCTTTTTCTACAGTCATCACTATCCTCATAAATGCACGCCAGTTTCGGAGGCTAACCTCATCAGTCAGTATTGGACATGTTTGGTCAAGAACGGTAGATCTTGATCTCCCTTGCCACCTGAAAATTTTGTATAACTGTTTTCTCTTCTCCCTAAAGAGTTTTGTTACGTTTAGTAATTGTTGCCCACTGCGTACGACCTGGAACGATTAAAATACTTTAAGAAGTACCTAAAAGATTGTGAAAATTACTTGTACAAGTGACCAATATAGAGTGGGAGTGATATTATGCGGTAAAACATTCACATTTTGCTATCGCCCCATCATATTAATCCATCCTAATCATTCCAATACCGAATCGTTCGTTCAATCCAATCGTTCAATCCAATCGTTCAACCCAATCGTTCAATCCAAGCGTACCGTTCCAATACCGAATTTTACTTTAAATGAGCAGGGTTAAGCCAATACTCAGTATACTGGCCAAGCGTGACTTGACAAACTACCCACGCCTTAGAGAATTATGGAGAACTTTGGCATGAACAGGTTTCTTTACGATATTTTCCTTCAACGTTATAACAGATGATATTTAGGTGATTAAAAACGATCAAGATGTTATAAAGAATTGCAAGTCAAAATTTTAACATAGGATCCTCGAAGTAGAATGCTAATTTCTAAGCCACTAGGATATCAGGTTATCAGGTTATAAATATGCTTACTAACTTAAATGGATGGCAGATTTGTTTTTTTTTTTATTCATTGATTTAATTTTTTTATATTTTTTTTATTCATTGACGCATATATCAATGTCGAAAATGTGTTTTATTACATATTCAAGATATGTATTTATTTATTTTACATACATATATTGTTTTTAACAAAGCGTGGACTTAATGCTAGTTGGCATTTTCTACTAGTCAACCCAGTTTATGAAGAAGAGTTGTGGTAGGCACTTAATTAACACAATCAAAAAAAAAAGAAAATTAGATGTAATTATAGTTGAATATATAGCAAATTATATTTATAACTGTATATGTCGCTGCAACATGACCAAGCTGCAAGGTGGTAGGCAAAGGCATCAGGTGATGATGTGTCAAGTGATATCATTATTTACCTATGTTACCTATGTTCCTCAAGTCGTGACCGCTATTTTATTTAATATTGCTTATTCCATATTCTTTATTACGTTATCTTCTTCATAATGAAAAACCTTGAATCGCAATTATGAGAAAAATAGCATTCTCGGTACAAATAGCTCAGGTACCTGAAGTTAGACATAAGTAGAGACATGATGTCACTTACTGAGGTTTTTCTGTATACGCGTATATTACAAACAGTCATGTTGGTTATAGGGGAAATATTATTTTATATAATGGAGTTAAACTATTATTATTTTGTTCAAGTTGTGAGGGAACCAAAGCGTTCACTTAAATACAACGGAAGTTACATTTTTTTCCAGCACACACCTACTCGTTTTTGTGCACTTCGTAACCATTGTCTGGTTTTGGTTTGATATTCTATAAGAATCATGATTTGATTCTTTTACTTGAGCATACTTGTTAATAATTAATTTTTTGTACATCAAACTCGCCAAGGGAGACGAGACTCGCCTATCTTGAACAAATAGGGCAGATACTAGCTAATGGCGGAATCAAAAGTGGCCGAAAGCGTCGCGCGTGTATGAAATATAAGATTAATGTCGAATAAGCATGTCAGGTGCGTATGGATAAAGATATTTTGCACTTGGTGCTCTCTACCTACCCAATAAGGCACTTGGGGCGCTGATATTTGTCAGTTATCATTGTATATTAAATGAATCGTATTTATATATCGTATTTATTCGTTATCGACATAGCCCAAATGATTAGCAAGCTGAAGTGGCAGTGGGCTGGTCACGTCTGTCGCAGAACTGATAGCCGCTGGAGCAGATGTGTTCTGGAGTGGAGACCGCGACTTGGCAAACGCAGCGTAGGACGCCCTAGCTAGATGGAGTGACGATACACGCAAAATGGCTGGCAGTGGTTGGATGCGAAGAGCTGAAGGTTGAGCTCAGTGGCATGCCATTGGAGAGGCCTATGTCCAGCAGTGGACGGGAGTAGGCTGATAATGATGATAATGATGATGATTTATATATTGAACGAATGAAATAAAAAATGATATCTAAGCCATGTATACTCTGCCAACTCGCATTTGGCTAGCGTAGCAGACTATGTCATTAACCCTCTCTGAGATAATGTCCTTCTCCAACAATGGAATGATAAAAAGGTTTAAAAAAAGAATCGCGATTAAGAGAGTGAGGTGTAGTGCTCCGCGCAGAGCAGTGACCGATATTACAGGAACTTGACGGATGTACATCTTGATTATTATTCTTGTTTATCCAATGGAACAATGTCGAGGTTATCCGGCAAGTGGTTGCGTGTCGCATGACAATGTTATTCCCCACACAACACTGAAGTCAAACTGCACAGCCGGGATATAATAAATGGAAACCGCTACTAATAATCGTCGTCAGAGACGGCACTATAACATATATTATACATACTTATCATCACCATCATCATCATCAACCTATCTCATCACCAGCCTTCATTGCTGGACATAGACCTCCCCTAATGAGCGCCATCGCGCGATGTCGTCGGCTTGTCGCATCCAGCATTTGCCTGCAACCTTTCGCAGATCGTCATCCCACCGGGCCGGAGAGCGTCCTACACTACGTTTGCCGAACCGCGGTCTCCACTCCAGAACACGCCTACTCCATCGGTTGTCGGTTCTTCGGCAGATATACCGAGCCCATGGCCACTTCAGTGAGCTAATCCTTTGAGTTATGTCGGTGGCTTTGATTCTCTGTCGGGTAGTATCATTTCTGATCCTATCCTTCAGAGAGACTCCGAGCATAGCTCGCTCCAGAGCTCGCTGAGCGACTTTGAGCTGTTGGACTCGACGCACTGTGAGTGTCCACGTTTTAGTTCCGTATGTCATGATTGGTACGATGCACTGATTGAAAACTTTAGTTTTCAAACTCTGCGGTATGGATGACGAGAAGACTCCACGTAGCTTACCAGATGCTGTACAGTCCAGCTGAATTCTCCTCATGGCCTCCCTCTCAAAATTGTTTGTACCTAACTGCAAAATCTGCCCGAGGTATGTGTACTCTGGAAAAAAATCGAAAGGGTCTAAGCGACAGTCAACTTGGCATCGCTGGAATGATTCCAGAACAGCCCAGGTCTCCACGGAGTCAAAGGCCTTCTCATCATCATCATCGTCACCATCATCAGCCTACTTCCGTCCACTGCTGGACATAGGCATACATATTAATGTTTAATACATATTATAGAAAACTACCACAGACGGTAACTATATGTAACTTTGTATTCGATCGTTATTATAAAAAAAATGATGTAATGTATGGCTTGCTATGTATGTGTATTATAGCTCCATCTGTGACGACCTTATAGCGTGTCCTGGTAATTTTCTATCATATGTAATAAATTTAATTACAATAAGGATGACTTAACCACCGCATACCACTTAGTGGCATCGCAGTTTTTTTTCTATTTTACTCAAGGTCTCTGATGTCATAATTTCAAACAGTAGGCGGTTAAGTTTAACTTACTCGTACAATGAAGGCAGTAGCTAATGGAAACATGGAGGATGTTCTGCGCTACAATTACGAAGTGGTTTACGGATTATGTTCTATAATATTTAATAACATTTCAATTGGTTAGTCTGGCGTAGTGCTCGATAAATGGCAATAAGTTATGATAAGTAATTAGTGCTCGATAAATGGCAATAAATAGGACAGTGCGACGCACCTGTTGAAACGTGAGAGTATACTGCGCTCCACTGCCTACCTCTTCGGGGAAATATAAGCATGATGTTACTTAATTAATATTTTCTACGGTGTATAACGTAGAAAGTGGTAATAAGGAGAGCGTGTCGCGTGAGAGCCATCTCCTCTGCATCTCGATCGCCTCCACCGCGCGTACTCGTATTGCCACAGCGCACACTTATTACATCGGTCTACCGCCTTCGCTACGAGATCTATATGTTTTATATCGTATTCTCCGCTTGCTACTGGTATGCTATAAAACATTAAAGAACTCATCATTTTTACATACGATCGTATACTTGCCTTTTATTTTCATGCTTTGTATGTTTAGCCCAAGAAAAACTATGCTAATTACACTGTAATATTTATGTTTTCAATAAAATATCCATCCATGTTGTACCAACGTGGGAGTAATAGTATCTGATGACAAAAGCGTAGGTCTGTAGTAAATATTTTACTTTTAGCCTTGTGTATAATAAAGTTCCATAACATATTTATATATACGTTATTAAATTTTTAAGTTTTGTTTGTATTATTGCTGAAATTAGTGCGTATTCCTAAAGAAATGCTGGCTTTTAATAATGGCACTATCTGTATGCTCGTATCCTTAGATCATCGACTTCTAATTTTATTGAGGCGATGTACATACATATTTGTCTATGTACTGAGTACATGTATGACTTGGTAGGTAACAGCAAAATAATTATATTCACAGGAATGTGTGTATAAATGCAGTAGTTATTATTATTATTTACATAATTCATGACGAACTCAACACTGCCGCTGCTACTGAAGCGCACATCGTATTGAAGGCGATGTAGTTATGACGTTTATTAAATGTATATTTTTTTATTTAAAATGATATAAATTTATATTATTTGTGTTGTATTAAAAGTACAATAGTGCGACTACAAGCGAGCAAGTCAGGTGAGTGAGACAAAAGTCATTTATCTACTAAATATTCACGGATTCATGCGGGTTTTCTATGCGACCTTTGTGAGTGTTCGTAGTGTCATCTTGTGGGTCGTCTGCCAGTAGGTGATAGCCTTGAAGTCGCTTGCGAGTGTCGTTAATGTATTCTCAAACATTATTTTAGTGTTCTTTGTGCCGTCAGAGGTGTTTTGGCTTAATTCACTTCTAGCGACCTTTAAGATTGTTTTTAAGTTTCTGTCGCTGATTGTTTGATTGCCGTATCATCTGATATAAATAAAATTTATAAAAAAACAACGTAACATCACTCCTATAATCCCCGAAGAGGTAGGCAGAGGAGAGTAGTACACT
>DWFV01000790.1:0-12753 GCA_018246775.1 Parelbella machaon machaon
GAGGTGCGCGCCATGGACTTGAACCCAGCACCCCCGGAGTGAGAGGCTGAATTCTTAACCACTAGGCTATCACTGCTTGTAAGTAGTTGTAATCCGTATAATAATAATGATGCTTTCGAAATCGAAGACAAAACAAAAAATACAACGACCTTCAAAATACTTTACCAGACAATATCCGCTGAATGCTATTGATACCTACACTTCGTGCTATCAATCAACGTATAATCCAGTCTTTTTCACATCCGACGTCATTGTAACGAACATTACAACACGAATGAAATGCGCTCTAATACCTGGGTGTTAAAGTCGTGAAAAATGATTGTAAATGAAAAATAATAGTCGTGAGAAACGGAACTCGTGCTTAGATATGTTTACACGTATGTAGCTTGCGTTGAGCTAAACGCGCGGTGCCGTTGGCAGCGCCGTTGGCACGTAAACGGAACACGGTTTGGGAAATGTCACGTGGCTGGACACGTGTTCGTAATTGTACAAAAAACAATATATAGCAATTATAGTGTTACGTTATGTGAATGAAAGAGATGACTTGCGTTTTCAATGAACAATACGCTTGATGATTATGTACCGGCGTTTCTTTTGTTCATGGAGGTATCCCGACTAGTTTTGGACGTGTCCGAGCTTCATGAACTAGCGTCGATTGCAGCGAGGTTTCGGCTTAGAGTTAAGCGTTATAAAATTTTCCAATTACTTATTTTCTATGCTAAGAATTATCCATATGCATATTTATGATAAATATTTTTTTTGCCATAGAAATGTCGTAACAGAAGACAAATGCCTCATTACTTCCTCGTAAGTGATATTGATCTTGTCCACAGTCAATCGGCCATGTCTTTTGTTTATTACTTACATAAACTCCTACACAGTATCGAAATACGATAGTTCAAACAGAAGCATCTGATCACGCAAACCGTTTGCCACAATAACTTTGCGTGTCCATTTTAATTCGCCCTTAATATACATACTCTTGTGGCATCAAATACACTTTATCTAAAAAAAGACAACAATTATTATTAATTTCTTTGTAATATCCTCTGGGAGCACACCGTAGGATATTCATATGCTTTAATCCATGCAAACGGATAGGAATTCCTTTGCAGAAGAAAAAAGGAGTCTAGGTGTTATTGACATGAAACAACTACAGCTAGAAATCTATAGCAAATCGTTCTGTAAACATATTATTATATATAAATATACTTATTATTCCGATTGCTTCAGGATGTCTGACGTGCGTGCAAGTGCTGAACATCATGGTGCTGCTGGGCTTCATGCTGAACTACGCCCTGCGCGTCAACTTCACCATCGCCGTGGTGGAGATGATCTATGACAAGCACAACGCTACCGCCGCTATCGCCAATGGCACGGGATCTATGAATGTCACGGAGGTATTACCTGATACCATCAGCACATTAGAACATTACACCACGCCTGTAATCGCGGAAGAGGTAGGTAGAGGATTGTATTACACTCCGACATTTCACCAGTTACGTTTACAATAGGCTCACCACCTCTTGTGGTGAGTCTATTGCCATGGACCGGGCATAATACCAGACTTCGAGTCATTAGACTCATTAGAACAGAAAAGTCTAATAGTACCCGATCCGCGGATCCAACCTAGGACCTCTCGATCGGTAGTCACGCTTGAAACCACTGGACCAACGAGGTAGAAGTCACTACACTAAATAGTGTTAGAGCATGTGGGTGGGATTTTATTTAATGCTAGTGAGACTATTTCCAGAAAGTTCTTTTTACTATTCTTAAGAAACCGATTATGAATGGTACTGTTAGAACGAGACTTTGTAACTTTGATGGTACTCGGTACTTAGTATTTATATCGCCTACGTTTCTCTGACTGACACTTTCTTTTCTTCTACCCATCTTTCTACTTATGTACTAAATTAAATTTGAAAATATACGAACATGATGTACTTAATCTTGTAATTAAAATACTCGTAATTACACGCGTACTTTGGTAACTTAGATGATATTGATAGCATGTTTGTATGTGACATGCATAGATATTCACGCCAGATTTCCTGGTGTCTGTGTGCAGCGAGCTGATGTGTGACCGAGCGTTCGGAAAAAGGTACGCCCTGGTACGGAAGTCGGACGCGACTCGTAGAACAGATGCCACGCCACTCGGTTATGACAAGATCTTTGTAATAATAATAATAAGAAATGTAATCATAATTATGGCCACATTCCCATCACCTATTATATGAGACGTAAAATATAACTGTTGACAGGGGGAGTATTATAGTCTGCCTACTACTACTGAAAATACAGTCGCGGTCTGGTCTTATCTGACGTTATAATATTTTTTTTTTTATTTACTTCCCAAGGTATTCGTTACTTAATGTACCTATATTACCTTCGATCCCCAACTCATTCATGTATTTTTTTTCTTTTAATAGACTCACCGTCTATTCCATGGGACTTAAACATAACTGGTGAAACGTGGGAGTGTACTACACTCCGCTAATAAATTATAATTCATAAAAGGAAGCTTAAAAAACTTTAATTAATTGTAAATTTACATATGATTTAAATAATAATTTACTTCGAAATAATAGTTATTATTGCAGTAGCTGATTATACTTTAATAATAATTGCAATTAAATTTGTAATGTCAGGGTTGCATGCTTCAAAGTATAAGAATAGTTTATTTTGCTTAAGATAATATAGGATATGATTATGTAACTGCAATCCAGTTTTATTGTATCCAGCATCCAGAGCACATAGTGCAGACGCGCTACGCCTGGAGCACGAAGCAGAAGAACATGTTGCTGGGCTGCTTCTTCTGGGGCTACGTGCTAACGGAGCTGCCAGGAGGGCGTTTGGCGGAAGTCATTGGCGCCAGGTAATATACACAGAAATGTTCTCTAAGGTGTGAGGAATTTGCCAACCCACACTTGATCGCGCTATGACCTTAACCCTCTGAGCCCGAGAGGAGATCCCTGTCGAAGAGTGCACTGATAAAAGGGTTGAAAAATATATAAATTGTGTTACCACCTCACATCTTATTTATTTGCACTTATTCTTAATATCACTACAGTTACCGTTCTATTTTGACTTTTAGTCAAAACTACGTCAAGTTGTACACAATAAATTAAAGAATGAATGAAAAAAACACTTATTTTCCGGACTTTTAGTTTTACAATTGACCGTTCTAGAAAACACTAAAAAAGGGTAATCGTAAAAGAAAAAAATTAGAAAAAAAGGAGTAAAACAACTAAAGAATACTTACCAATTAATATAAAAAAATAATGGATATTCACGGTATAAGTTTCAATTGGTTACCAGTTCTGTATTTCATCATTAATCTTTGAAAGTAACATTGAATAATAATAAGACAAATCATTCAATCGTTATGTTTTTGTATACATTTGCATACATCGAATGATTTTTCATTGTTATTTTCGTCTAATCATTCTTTGGACCGTAATAAAATATATCGATGTCCATTCGTAGACGCCCAAAGCGTATTGTCATATCACAATACATTTTATGATTTGACGCGATTGAATCAGACTCACAATAGACGTGCGATTTATTGATTCATCGGTCAGTTGCTAAGCGACGTTACGTTGCACATTGTTGCAGTTGCAATATGCAGTCGCCACGCTATTATTGCCGGATCATATTGTGTGGTCTCGGCTATTTTTATCATTGCATTCCTATTTGATGCCGTCTGAGATATGCTTTTAGATTTCACACAGAGACCTTGACCGCCATGTATGAATCTATTACAGTGATAGCTGGGTAGTGGGAGATTTGTTTGTGGATTTTTTGAGATTAATCAGAAGTTGCTATCACTTGCTTATGTTCGTCAACATAGGATTTGAAAGAGAATGTGACGTAAGCAATTATATATTATCATTATTATTATTATGTATTTTAAAGCTTGGTCCCATACGGGATAGGCAGAGAACACCGAGTGCCAAATATCACACTCTTTATGTACATGTTCGTCGGTTTCGGAGATCATGTAAAAACATTTTATTATAATACAATCGTACATATTTCATATGTTGTAGCCCGTACAAGGGTTCGCGATGAGTAAGTGTGCTTGAAATGCAAAGTGGGCGTGGCTAACGGATGTACAAGATGACGGTCGAAAACCGCATCTGTCGGGATGAGAAACGTGTTAAGATTAAATTAATTGACGAGTCGCTTGCAATGTTACACCGGCCACTGAACCCGAGCGAAAATGGAAAAAATAAATCGAAGTTCCTATATGATCTAATCTTTATCATTAATATACCATTTAGATTTATACGGTTTTTTTTTAAATTCCAATTTTTTTAACATATTCTACAGGAAATGACCAGTAAAAATGTACCGCTGTTTTTTTTATTTTTTCCTTATTCGAACCATATATTTAAATCTATTTGCGTTATGGTTCATTAATGTATCGGATGCGGTCTGATGTTTGATTCAGAGCAATTTGCCCGTCGAACTTTCTAGAAACCGTTAATAGAAGGGTCGTAGAAGTCAACGAGGCCTAATACCCTGTACTTTTGGTCCTTGCCATCGATTTGAACTGCAATTAGCGTCATTACTTGCCGTTTGACATACTTTGACTATGATGTCATGTGGGGTACAGCAGGGTTTTGGATTTATTTATAACTGGCTGCCGATAATAGCCCACTGTTAGAAGCAGTGCATCCTTTCTTTCTACCGACATGCAGTTCAATCTACCACACTGCTCCATTGGTTGTCGTTATAGATATGGTGTACCCGCACGTTGAAATTTTTTAAATTTCGAATGCTTGTATCCAACACAAGACGTTTTACTAATAATTATTAACTTACGTGAATAATGTAAAAATGTTAAGATTATCACAGTTAATTCGTCTCTGTCTCTGAATATTAAACATAGATTATTGGATGCAATTCTCTACTCAACGCTATTACAATAGGTACTGAAATTACGTTCCAAAAAAGTCTGTTACAATGAGGGTAGTTATAAATTCCATTTGCGAAAACGCGTACGTAATAATAATCGTAGGATGCGAATAGGGCCGACGGATGTTGGACTCGAACTTGATTTCGTCCCACATACCGGCTTACTCACCCGATTACTCACGAACCGGTCCGTGCTTGTCTGAAATGCGATATAACCCACCACCAGCTGATAAAATAAATAATTCGTTTATACCATCACGACTATAATATGTTGCAGGCCATTCGATCTTTCCATTGGCTTAAAATAGTTTCCCACATTGTACAAATAATTGTCTATTTAACTGGAATTAATGTATTGGAAACAATGTTATATGCATGATGTCAGTTGCGTCTAAATGTGGTGATTCCATAATTAATTTTGAAAACGGAAGTGTCATTGCGACTGTTTACAACTGCCAAACAGTTATTTATACTTGCTGTTAAGTTTTACGATATGACGCTAGGCAGAATGTTCTTATATTTATTTGGAAGTCGAGCCCACTCGCTAGGGCTAGCAACACGTCTGCTGTAATTCGATATTAAATTGTTATGTCAGTGACGCCAGGTCATTTTGAGCGTTACTGGTCCAATCGTATAGGGTCGCGTATTTGTTATTACTATTGTATCAATACACCAGGTTCCCCCCCTTTGTGGTTGGGCAGAAAGCATCGAGTGCCAAATATCTCTCCTTATAGAAAAATGTTCATTACTTTTTAATATAATGGCACTGAGTAGTAAACTTTTTTAATGTCAATAGAACGTTTATTGATATATCCTACAGCATCTCAATATCGGAATCCGTTTATCACGCCATGGTACGCCAGTGAGTCATGTCACGTCAAATGGAACATTCCAGAGTAGCGAATGCGGGCAAGCATGAAAAAAATTACGATTGTTATTGAGTATTGTGCGTTGATACGTGAAATGTAGGTATGCATTTATGTTTCATGAACGTTTCGCACAAGACCATAGCATGTGGGTGGCAATTAACGATACGAACGATTAACGTTCCAACTTAACGCTGCGTTTGCGTTTTGTAACAAGACGTGCGTATGCTTTACATATTTCTCTTTGCGTTCCATTTAGCTATTGACTTTAGTTATCTTTAAATGTGCTCCTTAGCTTTTTAATTAACATATGGCTGTTAGTGTCGGTGAGGTTAGGTTTTTGGGTTTGATTAGGTTTGTTACTTTGTTATTTAGATATTAGGGAATTGGTTAATACGTAACAATTTACTGCTACTACTTGACGCCAATACCTAATTGATTTTCATGAATTCTTTCATACCTTATTTCACTCTCAGATATAAAAAAGAAACAAAAGTAAAAAAATAGACAGATTAGAGATACATTAGTATTTATAGTAGTCGTTTTAATTTTTTACCGAAACGTATTTTGTCACGCAAGCTTTGTATCTAACAATACCTGTGTTTTCGTGTAGTATTATGCTATAAAGGATTTTTCAACGTTTTACGCATACAAAGAGTCCAAAGTTTAAATTTAACTTGTTTTGCAGACGAGTCTTCGGGTACAGTACTCTTCTGGCCAGTTTACTCACGCTGCTTACACCTGGAGCAGCCGCGGCCGGGTTCGGCTGGGTGCTGGCATTGCGAGTCTTGCTCGGCTTCCTTCTGGGAGCGACTTGGCCGGCAATACTTCCCATGGCTTCGAAGTGGATCCCACCGATGGACAGATCCAAGTTCATGTCTCACATGATGGGTAAGTTTATGTTATTTAATATTTTTTAAAAAGGTCTAATTAAATAAGCATAGCAGCGTTTTGCTGATTTTTTCACTAATCTGTTAATAATTTTTTGATATCTCTGTATATAAATTCTGGGCAATTTTGGTAATATTGTGTAGTGAATGAGACGAAGTGATAGTGGTTTTATTGTAATGGTGGGGATGGCAACACTAGCGATGTGTTTTCGATGGTGGTATTGTGAGATCATCACACAATAGAGCATTGTGTGGTGGTAACCTTGATAACTTCACCGCCTTCGCCCCAAGCGTCCCTGGAAAAACCCACAATATTTCTAGAACGGGGTAACCTTACTTTGTTAGCATTCGAAGCGAATAGCCAATAATATACCTTGTACTGTTATTACGGAACCCAGCGAGTAAGATTGTATTTTATTGAATGTTGGCTGTAATCAGAGATCAGTGACCGGGTTCGCATTGAACAGAGACAAATGTATGTCGCATCATGACTATTTAAAGCGTGACACGACCTTGCCATTGAATTTGAGATTGGTTAAAGCGAAATATTAAAAACATTGGCATGAGAATGTAAACATGGCGCGCCGCGACGCAAATGTTCAATCAAATGGTCGAAAAGGCGCAGTAACTAATAAAATAGCCTTGACCGTAAATTATTTTTCATTATCTGTATTACGGCAGCTGTAGAGCTTGTGTAGGGTTGGAACTTTGGTTGTAATTCAGTGTTGACATGTTATTAATTTAATGTATATCTTTTATCTTTTCACATCACAATAATTAAAAAAATACGTTATTTATTTTTAGTCTGTAAAACTAATGGAGCTAAGACAGCATTACAGCTGTTAAATAACATTGAAACGTAAGTTAAAAGCGGGAACAACAGTCGACAACCCTAGTGTACACGGACGTGTATAACGTTATCATTCGACGCGCGAACTGTTCGGATCCAACATGGCGGCGGAGGCGCGCGCAGGCGTGGTGGCTGACGTCACGGCGTTCCTGCGCGCTCATTGGCGGGCGGCGTGCGGCTAACCTTGCGCAACGCGATTCCCTCGCTTGCAGCCGGCAACCAGTTCCGAGAATGCCTGTGTTATTTTCGTATGCAGTCGCGTGTCACGTGGTACACTGACTTACCGAGTGCGCCTGTCCGCAAGGTTACGTGTTGCCGGCCGCTCAAAATTCCTTAAACCCAACCATTTTGGTACACTTACCGTACCTGTCAAGTCAATTGGCCGTCATCGTGATGGCTTCCAATTTTTATGTGGCCTCGATTATTGAAGAAACTAAATATTTATGGATTCATGTCCAGACATATCATTATGTCTATCTATCTATGGCATATTTAACTTAATTTGATTTCTTAGCAACATGGTTTGTTGATTAATTTGCTGACATTTCTTCGGCTGTCAGTCGTAAAATAGAAATAAGTGATATTAAGGTTAATTACCCTATATTGCCTGTTAAGCTTTCATGGCGTTGCGATTTTACCATTAGTCTTTTTTATATATGAAGAGAGAGAAATTTTTATTTATGTGTTACATGTTAAGAACGTTCACGCAACTCATTTTGAAAGTCTTTGAAGATATTTTTCTCTTTTATTTGTATAGACTATAGATAGATATAACGTATAAGAACGCTTTCTCGATGGAATATTCGCGAAACAACCCAACTCGCCGTCGGTCGCAATATGTATGAAACAAATGCTAATGAAATGCCAAATTATTTCGCGCTACACAGATAATAAATATAGATTGTTTTACTATCATTGTTCCCATCGTCAGGGATTCTGAATAGGTATATTGGAATTATTTTTAATAATAAGCATATTGCGTTTGTCTATACGCTAGAAATACTTGTTACAAGCAACACATGTATATTATAGTTTCTTTATAACGTTTTTAAAATGCAAAAGATGTGCTTAATTATTTCAAAAACGCCAGTAGAATCGCTAATTCAGTGTTTCTTAAAGTGGGCGATAACGTCTCATTGTGGTTGCTAAAGCCTTACAGGGGGCGGTAAAGAGGATAAGGCTCCTGTAAAACACTAGGTATGTTTAAAATAAAGTAACTTCGGGAGGCGTTAAATAATAATTGATTCTCAAAGTGGGCAACAGACGAAATAGGTTTGAGAACCTATATCTTAATCTTGTAAACAAAAGCATATACCACATCAGGTGTGCCATTCGCCTGTTTTCCGTAGCTTTTAATATAGAAAATGTTATTTTGGTGTAGTTATTTTTATCACATTGATTATTTTTATCACAATGACTACACAATCACGAGGACATGTGCGCAGATGTCACATAATTAAATAAAAACACAGTGACGACAACGATTAACAGCGCAATCTCGTGATCTACTGACCCGCTGATAACGCACTGACGCTGACTTGTCAGCAGTACTGTGCTGACGTCATCACCACCTGATGCCGTGCTCATCATTGTTGTAGTTGACCTTGTGCCAGTTGCGTTCGATAACCCTTAACACGTGTTCATTTGCATTCGAAATTTAAAACTATTTTTCCATCCAAATATTTTTTTTGCATTCGAAATTTTAAATTATTTTTCCATCAAAGAGATAATTATGATACCCATGATGGCCGTTAGTTTTTGAAATATTATTTATTACATCAGGTTTACAGATAGTGTTTTTTATTCTGAATTCAAAAAATCTAAATTCCAATACTTGAATTATTTTTGTCGAGGTGTCCAGGATTGTAGCGTGCTATATTAAGAAGTATTTTACAGTATGTGTATATTGATTTTAAATTTTCTGAATTGGCAACCCTAGCTTGAAACGACTTATAACATTTCAGCTACTATCGAATAATATCCCTCAACATAAACATCAATATTATGCAGTTATCATTTTATAAACTGTAATAACTATCTTTATCTCGTACATAAAGCGAACAAAACTGCTTTATGTCGGTTTACAAGATGACTACTTATTGACTTGCCATTTGCGTACATAATTGATTCATGAAGCGGATCACTGATTTACGTAAGAAGCTACCTGTTTTGAATGAATCAGTCAGTGACATACGTAAGAATTTGTTTTCAATGTACTAAATCAGTCCATCATGAGTCGTTTTATTTCGTATGTATATTTTCCTGACAATTGATTTCTCTCCTACATCATCATTATAATAATCATGATAAAGGAGCGCTAGGAAAAAACATATTTTTCAGACATATTGTCACTATGAAGGTATACCCGTAAAACACCAACCCAGATAAATCTGTCTCTGTACACTTCAAGAGTTAACAAAGATTTCTAGCGAAACTACATTAAGAATTGTGACGGTGCATAAAAGAAGTTACCCCAAACGTCGTACTCACAAACTAACTCACTGTATGTCCAGGGCACCTTGAACAATCGGAGAATTACCCATTCTGATCATCATCATCATCATCATCATCATTATCAGCCTACTCCCGTCCACTGCTGGACATAGGCCTCACCATTCTGATCGGCTTTTTCTATCTCCAAGATAGCGTTATTACCATCAACGCACAAAGAAGACCAAAGTTGTGTGGGTAATCAAACGAGTCATGTTTTGTCCGCCGAAGTCTCACGCAACTGGGTCTAGGTGCGATCGAGGAAAACATCCGTAGGCCATTAAAAATTTTATTATCCCCTCATTTCCTTGACATTTATTTATATTTGCATCGCGAGTATCCGATAGAGGATCGTGGGCCCGCATTCGAATACGATACTCATTTAAAAGATTTATGCTTAGGTTATTATTGAGGGAATAGTTTAGTTCAGTTTTGCTCGTCAAAGTTAATCGTTCAGTCATTCATTCATTCGACCATGCTTTGTACCAATGCTATAAATCATGGCATTTGGCATTTTGAAGGATCATAATTAAGATCGACAATGGCCTCGCGTCTTAACTGAATACATGTGTATGTATTTAAATAAAAGAAGAAACCGTCTGAGAGATCTTGATTGATTACTTTGTTTTTATTGGTTTTTGAATATTTTATCCCTAAGGGGGTAAAGTAGGGGTTGAAAGATTGAAAGAAGTGGCAGTGGGCTGGTCACATCTGTCGGAGGACGGATAGCCGCTGGAGCAGACGTGTTCTGGAGTGGAGACCGCGACTTGGCAAATGATAGGAAAATGGATAGGACGCCCTTCAGCTAGGTGGAGTGACGATATACTTAAAATGACTGGCAGTGGTTGGTCGCGAAGAGCTCAGTGGCGTTCCATTTCAAAGGCCTATGATTAGCAGTTGACGGGAGTAGGTTTATGATGATGATGATGTTTTTCGGCTTAGAAGCAATAAACCTGACATTTTAGATTTACATTATTAAGCACAAGTAACGTGTTTATTTTTTGGAAATTCATTTGGAATTCATTTGGAAGTTCAAATGAGGTCGATTTGTAATAAAGATACGTTAAAATTTAGACTTACGCATTTGTTATACAAAAAATTTAATTTAATGAAATGTACTGTATTTTCGACTTAGGCACGACGTAAACCGCAGGCAAAAGATCCATTATATGTATAAATTTTAATTAAATATTTTCTGATTTGGTTCACCTAGATTCTTGTTGTATTCGTTAATATGAGACACGGTTTGTGGTATTTCTGTATAATGCACAATAGTTTTTTAAAAACGTTGACATCAGGTAATATCGCTACAGTATTGCTAAACAAAGAGAACGCCGAGCAAAAAACAGGAAAACGATGAATAAAATTTTTGTCTTGTATTGTGATGGGGACTTGTAATGTTAAACTATCACGGACTTGTAATGTTAAACAGCTTCATGCATATTGGAGTTGACACTCAAAATGTCTTCTGTAGGATTTCCATTTTGTCATCTGACCTTTTGTCATCATCATCATAATTATTTTAATCATTTTTATCATCATTAAAATTGAATATTAATCACTATAACAGTCAAGCAAACCTGCTTACTTTAGGGCAATCTGTAATATTATTTAAAAAGTATGAAGTTTGCCATCTGGTGATTGGCAAGCGTTTTTGAGGTTTTGAACTATTTC
The DNA here is from genome assembly GCA_018246775.1 of Parelbella machaon machaon. Classification (NCBI taxonomy): domain Eukaryota; kingdom Metazoa; phylum Arthropoda; class Insecta; order Lepidoptera; family Hesperiidae; genus Parelbella; species Parelbella machaon. The sequence continues at coordinate 11,694 of DWFV01000790.1, forward strand.
ATCAAGTAAAGAGATCTGTTTTGATCAGTAAGACAACAAAAATGTTGGTAATAAAGGAAGGTGGAGAATTCGGCTTCTGAAGACTACTGTAATGATTAATCATCAACTTTTGAATGTCCACTGCTGAACATAGGTCTTCCCTAAATAGCGCTACTTCTTCCGGTTCTGTGCCTTCCGACTACTACCAAGATACCTCAGTAGTAGCATTGGTTTAATAGCTTGTTCTCTTTGCAGCGTCTTCCCTGGGTGCCGCACTGACCATGCCCATCTGTGGTTTCCTCATAGCTCACTTCGGCTGGGAATCTGCATTCTACTTCACCGGTAAGTCTAATATCTTTATAACGTGGACTTTTAGGTCAGTCTACCTCCACAATTGAGATAGATTTAGATCTACATTGATAAAGATAAAATTAGGTTAAAGGATATTGCAAATGGCGATGGAGCAGCGTGGTAGAGTATGCTCCAGGTTGTCCTAAGTTACGTAAGAGCCTTTATTTCAGCAATAAGCCTTATAAGGCTTACACCTAGCCGTGACAAACGAAAATTTCACAGTTTTTCATAATGTGCCGTAAGAAGTGTAGGTTCAAAAAAATTTTCTTCCGTTCTTCTGGTTATCTTTCAAAATTTGCCCTAATACATATATATTTGGATACTGTGCATGGCAGGTATAATAGGCGTGATGTGGGCGGTGGCATGGTTCGCGGTGGTGTACGACTCGCCCGCGCAGCACCCGCGCATCTCCGACACGGAGAGGAACTACCTGCTCAAGGCGCTGCCCCAGGACGGCAACAGCAAGGGAGTAAGTGTTGTTCTGGAATGTTCTTTACTTAGATGTGTTGCTACTTATATTGGCCTTAGTTTTTGCTTCCAAGTACAAGTATCAAAACTTCTGTTCGGTATTTGATGTTTATTTGTTCAGTTTTGTTCCATATAAACTTTTAATTATTTTTTTCATATCATGACACATACATTATCATTGCCTTGTAGGGTAAGCAATGAGCACCCAGCGTCGATCGGAAGACCGTCGCGTCGGCCAAGCCCGCACACCCCGCCGCCCCCC
>DWFV01000791.1:0-12748 GCA_018246775.1 Parelbella machaon machaon
CTTCCACTTAAATCATACGACATCTTACTACCTGGAGTAGCATCCGCTGCTCAAAGCGGAAATCTGACGTACATAAATACAGTAGAGTCTACTAGCCTCGGAGCTGTGTCATACAACAACTTCTGTCATCTATTTAAGTAAAATCAAGTAGGTGAATAATGCTGCTAAGTCCAAATGGACATATTTAATTATAAAATACTTAAACATGACAAAATGTCTGTTAATGTTTACGAAAAACGCGTGTTAAAAATTTCCAAAAAATGTTTCAGTACATCTAATAACTTTAAGAATAACTTCAAGTTTAGTTATAACTGCAAAGCTATAATTTTTATACGACTCTACATTATATGGTTCTAATTATATGGCTCTACGGTATAATACTGAATCTCGTTCACTGCTAACCTTTTTTTCAAATGTTTGACTCAATATTAATCATAAGCAGGGTAGTGAATTAGAGGCTCTATATATTTGAATTAATGTTGGGTTCCTTGAATTAAAATAAAACAACGTATTGATTGATAATTGCATTTATTTAAAAAATACACCCTCTGTATAGCACAAAACATTTTAATGTAACGAATATTATAAAATTTCTTGAGACTAAATACCGTTCAACATTTGAAAAATTGAAACTTAAATATACATCATTAAAAATCTATAAATTGGCATACTTTAGGGAGGTTATACACTGAATTGCTTGGTAATGACAGCATTCAGTAAACAATACATAAAAACAAGTAAATTTACCTCGAGCAACACATGTATACCATCCTAATAATAATAAATCGACCAAAAATTTAAACCGCAAAACATAACACGAAAGCACCTCGCGACCGGAACCCCGGCGACAGACGCAACAAATTATAAACGACAATAGTCGGGCTGTCGCGCGACTGTCGCCTGTCGCGCTGGCTATATTTACGGCGATACCCGCGACAGTTGTCGCCGTCTTACTATTATCGTGTCGTCGGAAGCGCTGAAGCCCCCAATGATATTAAATGCATATTTATTTATGGCCTCTATTTCTTGAGAGCAAAGGGCATTTATAAATAAATTCCTTTAGTATTTCGAAAAGCCTTAGCAACCGGTGTTAGGAAATGAAGCCACAATTGTACATACAAAATATTTTAAGACAAAACCGTCAACTATTTTCTAAAAAAAACACACACAAAAAAGTTAATACATCCTTGAATGGACACACTGAATGTCAATGCCTACGCTTTTATATTATAATTATAGTTTATATGCGATTTATTTTATTACAAACGACACATTTATAACAGATTTTTAACACAGGTTTACACGTTTACCTCCGATACTACCAGTAAAACTCATCTTAAACATCCCTTGTAAGACCAGCGTCATCTTCTTCCTTATAATTGCACCCCGTGATAAGAATGATGAAGTCCGCTTCACCGCTGCAGCGAACGCAGGCCCCCGACAATTATACCGTAAATGTCAGCATCAGTGTAGTTTCAATTACTGTCATTTGTGCTCTGTATATCTTAATCGGTTAATTGAAACTAAAGAGTTTTTAAGTAGTTATAATCTTTATCCATACATCGAGGGCTAACTTAATACAGTTTTTTTTTTCTTTTATAATTACTAACCTGTGCTTAATGTATTACGCATCCATACGCAGGCTGCAGATAAGCGCACTTAGCGTTTCCCGTTTTCTTTGGTCGCAATAAAATCCTTTACATACGGCCAATTTAAATTCAATGTTCTTCATTTAATTCAATTCTAGCTTCAAAAAATTCACATCGGATACAAATACAGAAAATATTGTATGTGTTATATCTACCTATAAGTAGTATTTTTTATTACTGCATGAAGGTTCTTCGTTAAGTTGAAAAGTAAATATACCAGTTCTGGCAAGTCTCAACTTTGAACGTAAAACATTTTAGAAATAATCTAAATAAATAAGAAACTTCACTAAATCCATAACAAGCAGTATATGTGACCTAAATATTCATTTCAAATTACAAAACGGCGTTTTCAAAATTCGATGATATACACCCAACTAACATTTTGGTGACATTATTCACAAACAAAGCGAACAATAGCGTAGCCGACCATTTTTTAAGTCCGCTATCGTACCGGAAGCAGGTAATTACTTCCAGCTAAAGCGGCACGCAGACGGGCGATAAAACAAAATTGTCACCGTAAAAAAAGGACACACGTATGTAAAAATTAAACGCCGTGAAGGCAGCCTTATCTGCTTGATCGACGCGCGATCGCGATCACGTCGCCCGTCTGCACCTGCCTTTATGCATATCTATAATTATTACGTGCGTACGAACCGAATATCCGTAAGTGTGTTACACGCCTAATGATATGACCCGTTGATTGAATGCGTGAGGACTAATGAAGAGGTATTTTGGTTACAAAGGGATTCTTAACCTCTACGAATAAAAAGAGCTGAGAAAGAAACAAGCTGCAACGTAAGTTTCCATTATATGTATATTTAGTTATATAACTACCGCGTATATTTAGTATATTTAGGTATATAACTACCGCGTGCTTAACATTGCCGAGTACTTATTTATCCTTATATAGTGACTTATTGCTTTATAGTGGTTATTGTCAAATATTTAAAATCTGCAGACATATAAGTTAAAATGTAAGCATGTTAAATTTACTTTATACAATATTTTTTTAATAGTGTTTCGGTCAACGACCTTCTTAATATGAATTGACAGTATATTATTTTAGACTAGTATTAGTAACCGAATGATCATGATTCGATGCTCACCCGGATCATTACATCTTTACTGTCCACGAACTGCTTGCGGTCGCGATATCGATAGCATTTAATATGACGTTGTGCACAGGTAGTATAACATTCCTTGTATATTACAATCACAAGTGACAGAAAGAAAGTCAAATTAGAAAAAGTTGGAGTTAATAAAAAACAATTTTATTTTACGCAACAGTCACTTTGGATCAATTTATGGAATCGTAATCTTGAGCTCTGATGGTCCAATGGACCTGCCGACGTCTGACGACCATTTCATATTTTTAATTTTTTTTTAATTTAGCGTGTGGCACGTAATCCCATGACATGTATATGACTACTTACTTTCGATGGCGGTGATATGGAGACACTATATCCTTGACTTATAACGCTTACGTTGGCAACTTGTAAGCGACATATGTACCACATTTTCTCTATTTAATCTAATCACACCGCGCTCCAGAATGAGCAGCTCTAGTGAAAACCATGCATTGCCAACTCCATGTATTACATTCTTATCCCGTAAATGGCAAAACCTTTTAAACCATAGCAATTCTATCATTACTACTAGATAGCAAGTAACAGATGAAAGATTTCAATCAATCCTATGAATATAATCTTTATCACAATGTGATGGTTCCTGTAACCATACCCGATCCCCGATACGCATGGCCAGCGCAGGGATTGTGGGCAAATGCCCCTATTAGGAGAAACCTATGTTCCGTGTCAGTGGCAGTCTACTGCTGACCAGGTTTATGTGTATCTGTGTGTAAAGTTTTAGTAGTCACTTCAGGCTTTGTCATGAAGGACTTTTATAAAAACTTAAAAGTAATATTACTTGTGGACGTTAGTGAGTGACCTCAAAGGAAAGCGCCGGCCATGAATCAAGGCATATCTGCGCCGGTAGCGTTCGCAAATAAAACGACCTCAGCTTTTACACTTCGCGAACCTTGACGATTATAAATATGTACGTAACTGGTAATTATCATTGTTCTGTTCGTCTATCAACAATAAATTCATTTGTTGAAATCGTGATAGATAGTTATTTATATAGAGTAATAGGTACTTAAAAATTGTTAGGGAATTGAACCCGAACTCTAGAGTAGCACAGGTACAAGATTACTCTGCAGGCATTATTTTTGTAAACATTTGTACTAAATTCTCCATCAGAAACATTTTTTACCTTATAACTTACTTTGATCCTATACTTACGTCGCCGATCTCAATGTTACTCAGTCGCTTGTCGTTCCGGTTTTCCGAGTCGTCTCGCGCGTCGCGTCGTGTCTCAGCGTCGTCGCGTCGTTCCGTCGTCGCCGCTAAAGCGCTTCCCGTCGCTAAATACTTCACTTAGCAATTATTAATTGGCTACATAATAGCGCGGACTAATTTATTTTCGCATGTAGCGCACACATTTCGTGTGCGACCCATTTCCACGTGAAGGCTTTCTTTGTTAACTAATGTCTGCTAAAACGACTATAAAGTCGAGTTAGCAACGTGGCGGGTGGAGCTTTGCAAATGTTTGGACAAATGTGTTGTGTGTTTGGAGAATGTTATATGTAGCGCCTGTTACACACAGTTCATTTTGTTGCGTCAAAGTGTGGCAAGTAATTCTATATGAATTGAATTATATATAAGTATAAAAATAGTGTTTTTTAACGAAACTTTGTAATGCTTTATAAGACAGTCATTTCCACGGTCATAAATGTTTATCGTCGGAATTATCTACACCAGAAACAGGTATTCATCTCGTAAAATATTGTATTAGAGGAGGAAAATCACAATTTCAAATGAGTGGTCACAGTTTGTTCCTCAGAATAATTTATCTCGCTCTACTATATATTGATTTTATTGTACGTTTATTTATATGAAAACTCACTATTTATAGCAGTCATTTTCAAACACAAAGATAAAACTGTGTATTATTGAGCTACTAACAGAATGCACCAGTATCTCAACGTTGCAATTACGATTGTCATAAGGGAAAATAATGGAAATATTATTATTTTTTCATTGACGGATCGTCACGGGTTGTACTCGGAGGATATCTAACATTAATACAATTAATTATGAGTCCATATTTTTCTAATATAGGATTTCTAGTTGTGACTCGAAGTCTGGATCTGTGCTCGGTGTATGTCAATCGGCCCACCATCTATTCCATGGAAAGTAAACGTAACTGGAGAAACGTAGGAGTGTACTACACTCCTCTGCCTACCTCTTCAGAGATTACAGGCGCGATGTTACGTTTATGAGTCCATATACACACGGGGTCAAATAGTGTTTAGAAACAATCCCAGCCAAATACTTGCAGTGAAAATGCTGATAATTTTTAACGACATGATTTAATATGATTAATATGTTATTTAGCATTACTTTACTTGTGACAATTTAACGCACATTTTCTTATATAAATAATATCATATATTTATAATTACGATACATTTAATAAGTTAGTAAGACCGTGACACGTTGTACGGCGCCCGCACGGCGACCGCCGACGACACGTCCCCGCATAATTACCCAAATCACGCTAAGCAACCAATAATTACGTAATTAATTGGTTACGTAACCACATTGCACAAATATATATTGGGTTAAAGATGCTCATATTTCGCCATGTTTAATAATGGACAACTTAATTAATAAAAACGATATATCGATTAAAAGAAAATTTTGTTTTGCGCGATATACATGTGTATACTATTTTATATATGCGTAAAAAGTAGAAATATCGCATCAGATCTGTCACAAAACAACATGTATAGGATGTCTAAAGCATTAGTCATAAAACGTTCCAAATACTTCAAAGGTTGTCTACTGTAATTATAATTATTAATTGTTACCTATGCCTATCTTCTTCGGGGATCGCAGGCGTGACGTTACGTTTTCACGTTATTACCTCTATTTAAAATTTTACATGGTTGTATCCTACAGGGACAACACAATTCTCGAAAATACAAACATCATCAATCAATTTTGGGATAGCAATTTAAATGACATTTGTATATCTGTCGCACTGATATGTATCTATCTGATTTGATCTGAAAAAATGTAACATTTCAAGACGTCAATTGTAACATAATGATACGTACATTTCAATTCGCGACGCGCGTACGATTGACGTTACTTTTTGCGTTATCCATCGCCAATATTTAAAGTACCTACGTTAAAACTGAACAAAAAATTATCCTAATCCGCATTTGAAAAAAAAATTTGAGAAAAAGCCACATCGAATAGACAGAAAGAAATGGCGTTTCGCGATCTACTTTCACTCTATCGATGTTTATTTGGTAGCAGAAAGTTGACACGCCACGGCCCGCGACTCGTTGTCACCTGTCCGTTAAAACATTGGATTATTCATTGATTTTTTTCAAACAACCATCAAGTGTACGCTCTTGCTGATAGCGAAATAATAAGGCAATTACTTTCGGCGCGTGTCCACATCGTTTTTGACTGACTGTAGCACAAGTTGACAATCGGATGTTGATAGTCGAGATTATGTAACAGATACATACAATGTTTGTTTATGATTTTTTATATCTCACTACATGGTTTAGAGGTCAGAAGTTTTGAAAGAAGACAAGAGAGCGATAAATATAGCAGTAACAGGTAGGTTTGTAAGGGTATATGGCGGTCAGTGCTCGTTGCCAACCCCATCACACATCTGGCATAATACTACAGTACAGTATAAGTACAGTACTTCAAGTCCGGGAATTCTTTTAAAAATTAAATAATATTTTACGTGATACAACATAAATATCGCCTGGAAAAATACAATCAACACACCTAATTCTGCCGTACAGCGTTTGTTATCAAAACTAGTTATGTTTCGGTGCGAAGGGTATGATTCTAGGTACACAAATGGACTAAATATAACCATCTGTCCTCAAGAGTAGCAACGCGCTAACGTATAAGATTTATACTATTACTAACTGCACTCATATGAAGACATAGGTACCAGTAGACATAGGTATTAGTCGTATGATGTAGGTACCTACGCTCCTATTCCAGCAGGCCCTATTATCAGTTAACTAATTAACTAACAGTCTTCTTGGCATGTAGTCCAGACACTGACCATCCTATTAAGGCTTGCACTCCATTAAGGGATACGTTACAGAGACGACCATATAGAAAAATAATTTAATATCATGATTTTGTATTTTCTTAAGCATCTAGGACTGGCTGAAAATATAATTGAAGTAATGTATCATAATTAGCTGACTCATAATACAAGTTTCAAATAAATTCTTTTTTATAAAAAATATGTTATATGTATTGTATGTAAATGTGGTATTAGGGTTATTACAACATCAGCAAGAATTTTGGCCTTGTAAACTATTGAAACTATTATAAACTAAACTATTGAAAATACTCAGTTCGTATCTAAAACAAGAATCGATGTTAAGACATTCGGTGTTAATGTGTTGATCATATTGCCTCGTAAGTAACCTAAACTCACTAGTATAAGAATTTATACAATACCACGATCTAAGTAAAAACAAAATATTTGTTATTATTTATATGATAAATTATTCGCATGGTCACATGATTAATTTATTTAGGTACTTAAACCACGAATCATAACGATTTATTTTAGTGACGTGGTAAAAATGAACTGAAATAACCTAAGATTCATTCAATGCTAATTCTGAGAGGTTACCGCAAAAATAAAGATATTGGAACTAAATTCAGTAGTCGGCTAATGTGGCTAGTGGACCCGATGATCCAATTACTAGTATCGAGTCCCGTTAGAGCAATAAGAACGATCGATCGGGGGTTCGCAGACGGTCGCCGACCATCGCCCCTGTGTCGACGGCCGGCTGTCGTCAGCTCAAGGATTTCGGCTTCATAACCTTGGATAAATTTTCACGGTACAGGTAAATATTAATGTAAATAGTTTTAATAACTCATTAGTACTATTATTAGTCGTTTTTATTTTTACCAGCCGGCGCGATCGCTACCAAACGCTACCTTATCATATAATAATTAAAAATACTACTCATATGTGAAAAAGTTAAGTGAATCATAAGTTTAATCTAACTTTTTTATTATAATAAAACGACAACTAAAATTTCACTTATTATCATCATCCACATAATAATATACTCGCGTAGTCCTACTTCTGGTCGCTGATATCCTCTTAGAATGAATAGCATAAAGGTCATCTGTCACCACATTAGCCAAGTGCATCTAATAGATTTCACACGCCCTTTAAAATATTACGATTAACTAACAATATTCACAGTTACTACCAGTGATATTTAACATGATAAAAGTATTTTTAATTACTAACAAATAAACAGAGATTACGTATTACGTTACGCAACATTCACTTTAATTAATTATTAACGTTGTAGTCTCCAAGCGGGTCGTAAAATCTCGCAAACAAAACGAGTCAACAGACGAGTCAACAGACGAGTCCGCGTTTCGTCCGCAGCGCCAGTGCGCGCAGGCCTCCCCGCGAGTCGTTTGCATCTACTAACAATGTTATTATGTAAATCACAACTCAATCAATCGATACTGAGAGTGGATTGAGATCGACGTCTGATGAGTTAATTAGCCTACATTCAATTTTCAATACGTTTTGTTGACGAGTAATATAATTTATTAGTAGGTACTGATTGGTGACATTCCGGTTCCACCTGGCCCGATCAATTTTATGGTTCATCGTACAATTATCATGCTAAGTCATCACCACGCTAAATCCCTTACAGTTACGGCAGACGGCACCGAGTACCAGATATGTCTATCCTTACAGACCTGCCATGATTCTTCTGCATTCGTCATTCAATTCTCAACATCAACAATCGATGTAAGTGATTCATTGATAGTTTTAAATACAAGGAGTTAATAGTTAGCGTCGTGTTTATATAACGCTAGGTATGTCAGGTGACGTCATCGACATACTTCATTGACTAACTATCGAGAGACCATTTAACATTCGCCGTTTTATTGTTATCCTTATTGCTAAAGTATTTTGATGTGTTCGAAATTTTGTTGCCGTTGAAAACGGAGTGTGGTACACGTTAGCACACGTGAATAGCTGATGGGAGGGTAAGGGCACACTGACCCAACGACACGGATACTTAACGATTTATCTCAGTGTAACTGCTGACACGACATCAATGCTGACTTAGTTTCTACAATTGATACAGAAGAAGCACAACAAATGTTAAAGAATGGAGATATAGAGTATCTGCCTATACCATAAAGGAACTGGCGTGACGATATAATAAATCCCTGCTTTTATACATATCTAAAAATAAATCACTCTACCTTTATAGCAGAGAACTTGGAACGATTTCCAAAATTAGCCCAACCCAAATCATATACGAGTATATTTGCTTCGTTCCGCGACCGAGTTTCATATCTAGACCATATACAAATAATTATAACATATATTATCTGTTATATTTATAAAGATAACAACGTAATGTACCCGCCATAACTTAACGTAGCTTAAATACAAAGTTGTAATTATCCTCGATGTAAGACTGTCCGCAGTTACAAGTGACCGTTCTAGCTTCAATGCGTCAGACACAAGTAAAGTCTCCGGTTAAGATAATAGAAGAGTTATAGAAATGTACAATGATGTAGACGTACTTGCTACATCCCTTCATACCGACGCGTCCAGGCTAGGTCATGCGCTAAGTGGCTAGACCAAGCGTCGTTATTGCCCATTGTCTGTCTAGACGGCGATCACAGGAAGCGCCAAGTGCCTCGATCGCCTATCAATCATAATTCTCATACGCTCCCCGTTACATGAAATGTACTCGTGAACCAACATGAAGCAGACGTCCAATCTGTCCTGCTATTAGTGTGTGAACTAAGCTCGCGGCTATCTGCGTCAATCTTACGTCCATTCGAATCATTGCTGATAACGTCAGTTTGCATTTAAATTTAGAACGTTCCTAACACATGTCACTCCGTGTATTGCCCTTAAAAAGTGATGTTTTATCGCAAAACATCTATGTAATTATGGTTTATTTGCCAGATTTTCAATGCGTTTTCATTCATCAGCAACTGAAGACATCATTAAATTCATTGTACTGTTTGTAATGAACAGTTTAACCGTTGGCAACGTATCGACGACCGATTCTTTAGTATACGTAACTATTTAATTAATTAATTGTATGTTTTAATAATAATTAATAAATGAATATACATATAATGCTACATTTTGGTTACAGATGCTAACCAGGCAAAACAGTATTATAACTTTTCAATCTCAGCTAAATGCTTTTCTCTGAGGTTTGTTAAGTGTACATATGAAAATTTTTCCCCGATGACCCATTAGCCTGAAACGGGATTTGACCTTAATTTAAATACCTATGTGATAAAGTAAAAATACATAATTTCCAATGTCTCCGCCGCGACCTCGCTGAAAACGGCGGGAGCTCATGATGAAGGACCTCGTACAGGTCCGAAACTAGTCGGGCCATCCCGAAAAACGTACATGAGTTAAGCCGGTAAATATAATATATAATCATGTGTAATTTCCAACGCTTATAATTGGGATACGTTTACAAACTCCTACATGGATAGAAATCAATTGTATTAATGAAATGCCAAATTTTTTATGATAAAGTAAATTTATAAACCTCTGTAAGTAAGTATTCCGTTTTTAAATAAACTTAATATGTAAAATACACATTAACGTAAGTGACCACACAACATTAAGGTCATATTTCTTTCCTACGAAATGACTACCATGATATAACTTCTCACTTGTTCTATAATTATATAAAACATTTGCTTCCACTTCGTCATACAAAAACAAACATTAAGTAACAAAAAAATGTCGTTGATATATAATTTAAACCGCACTATAAGATCGACGAACGTAACGCACACGCGCGAACTGTTTAAACGCGATCACTCACACAACAATACGACGAGTGAGTCGCTGAAATAATCTACAGCTTTCCTTATAAAGCAAGTACGAACAGCGGAACGAACGCGATAGGTCATTTCAGCGAGGCAGGAGACTGAACGACAGGCGCCATGGCTCCGCGCCCGCCATCTAGCGGCCGCGCCCTCGCTCTCCGCGCGCTCATTGGTAGACAGCTGAATAGTGATGCGGTGTTGAAATAATCTCATGTGTGATGCCTTTTCGTTCCCATTGGCGACAGTGTCGCCAGTACTAACGTAGACTACATCAATAAAGTTAAACTCTAAGCAAATGCACTAAACATTTTATGAATTTTATGAAAGTGATTTTGTAAAGTAAAACTTAAAGCTCGTGCGTGTTAAATAATTTGTTATGCTTAAACTGCGAATGACCGTTTTAGTCTGCGGTAACGTGGTCGTTCAGCCATGCAGTAGGTACCCATTCCCCGGACACACATAATATATAAACGATCACTTCGGTGAGTTGGGTTCCGTGGGTTTTGTCGTTCTTTTGCTTATACATACATACATACATATCTTCACGCCAGGTCCCTTACGGGGTAGGCAGAGAGAAAGGAGTGCCAAATATCCCTATCTTTACATACCTGCCGTGCTTCTTCCACATTCTTTTGCTTATAGATTTTTATATCAATTACCTATAGGATAAAATACTAGAGGATATTTAAGGGCGATTAAAAATCGAAATATAAATAAGAATTAAAGGAATTATTCAAACATATCGCAACTACTTTACAATGTTGAATACAAATTTGAGTATATAATATTTAACTGTAGAAGGCTTATTATTTTGTAAACATACGACAAAATCTGACTACAAAAAGAGATCAGCTAATTATTATTTTATAAAACGAATCAACAAGATCTATCATTCTACGTCAAAAAACGCATACGTTCTCGAGAGCAGATATATTCGGATACAGTATAATTCGGATTCACTATGACACTGCAATACACAGTAGTATGGCAGTTAATAGATAAATTATCGGTTGTAATGAGTAAAAGTGTCAGAGGAGCCCACGCGGGTCAAGGCGAGTGGCTGTCATACGTACCGACAGCGCCACGTCCTACCAGCCTACTGAGATTTAGTATTACTTCATGTGTACCAATGTTATCGGGGATAAGGCTATTTCGCACATTATTTTGATCTTAAATTCCGCTAACTTATTTTTTGAATTTTATTCTGAACTAGGCTGATGGAAACTATGATATTTTTTAAGATAAGCCACGGTAAAGGGTATAGAAGAACATAAAAGAGAATAATAAAACAACTCGCATAGTTGCACTGTTATGAATTTTCTTCATTTATATATTTATTACCTAATGATTTTAATTCTGCATGACATATTTGCAACATTCAGATGATTGCTTGTAGAGTGGAACACGGACAAAATATAATAATAGGGCAAAAATAATATATGTGCGAAAATTATGGAGAACAAATGGACTAGCAGAAACTAATCGCGTACCAGTATTAATACATCCTTTATGCTCTTGTTCCAATGCTAACGAGTGCGCGATAAGCTAGAGACGGTTTTGGTCCTTAAAGCTTATCACAAATGAAGTAGTCTAGTAATAAAATAGACGTGTTTTTTTTCAATCATAATATAACATAAAACCTGTATTTTCCCCAAATGGGTGGACAGAGAAGTGTAACATTTCCCCGTTTTACCATTAATGTTAATAGAATCATCATTTCCATAATATGCCCTCGTCTATGGTAAGTCGGCGGCAACGGAGCGACTCCGACGGTTCGCGTGCGTGGCGCAATTCCAGGCGAGATTAATGATATGCTAGATTAATTAAATGTCATACAAACATTTTATTGTATAAGTTACTAAATGAAAGTTGTAATAAGCTGTGAGTTACATAATAAATTCGTTTGTAATGAAAATATTCGATGACATATCTTAAATTGACGATGGCTCAAGACTCAATTTCATTATTGTATTATTACATCGGAAAAATACACACAAAACGGCAATAATATTGAACTGTAGGTTGCATTTATTAAACTAAACGTAATATCACGCCTGTAATCCCCGAAGAGGTAGGCAGAGGAGTGTAGTACACACCCACGTTTCACCAGTTACGTTTAAGTCC
>DWFV01000792.1:0-12746 GCA_018246775.1 Parelbella machaon machaon
CTGGTGAATCGTGGGAGTGTACTACACTCCTCTGCCTACCCCTTAGGGGATTACAGGCGTGATGTAACGTTTTTTATATCTGAAGAAACGTGTACTTAGTTAAGCGTTCGATTCAGATTATCCTAGCAAAGGTTTCAAAAATGCTCCTTAGTACCAACTGGTTCTCTTACGTGACTTTAAAGGAAATCGGTGACCTAATTCTGGCTTTGAGCTGTTTCGGCAAGGCTTTAATGAACTAGTTAGATAATACACATTTCTGTTCAACTATGTAGATACTAATTTGTCGCTTAGAGTTTGTTAAGGCGAGCTTTGGTTTTTTAAACCAGTTAAATAGCTTTGTGGATTATTCTTTAAATTGTCAGCTGAAATTATTATATTTTCATCAGTATTACGATATTAATGAATGTGTCCACACCTGAAAATTTGAAGAGTATGATAAATGAAAAACATATACGATAACATGTGAAGCTATAATTATTTTAAAAAGTTAGTTATAAATAAATGTAGATATTATTGACTTTTAGCTACATAAATATCAAAAATATCCTGGTGTTTTGTGATCATATCCTTTACGACAGTTTTTACATACATGCAAGTCTGATCTGATCAGGAAGTCTGGTTCTGATCATCTATGGTTCTGATCAGGAAGTCAATTATGATTTACCAGAGATTATATAATATAGCTAAAGTAAAATATTTATCAACTTGGAGTCCATATTAATTAATACATTTTACTATATTCATTTACGCTTATTTGAAAGCGTTTCTCGAATGAAGCCACTTTGAAGTGGTTATTTTAAAAATAGAATTGTTTCGTAAATCGTTATAAGCAAAATTCTTTTACGAAACAAACCATTATGTATGAAAACCAATAAGGAAACTCTCGATAGAGAAGAGAGCTTTAATTTCAATGTAAATTAAAATCCCCTTACTAATTATACCGCTGGAAAGTTCCCACTTTTATTTCGATTCCTGAGAGCATTAAAGATAATGAATTTCTAAGGATATCGGCGGCATTTTAATTACTGTTTCGTTAAATAGTAATGCGGAAAAAATCGTCTATAGATGTTGGTTCAATATTGTTAAAAATGTATCAAAATAATACATATAGCGACAACAGCGACAACAGCGACAACGATTGCAGAATGTAATTATAACAGAAACGAAGTTTAGTGTAATGTTAATATGAAATTTTACAGATGTATTGGATGATGCATTGGTGTCACGAGGTAGTATGCTATTTTTCGCGTGGTTTAAGAAATAATTCTGTATGATTGTCTATCGCGAACATTACTAGGTTATCTGAATAAAAGAGAAAGTCACGTAAGTTACCTCACTGAATCTATCAAAAATATAAAATTTCAAATTTTTCTTCATCATCATGAACCATATTACCATGAACTATTATTTCCATAACATGACACCCTGGGCAAGTACGGGTTGGCAAATTTCGCCCGCCTTACGAAACATGGAGAACTCAAAGGATTCCTTGCAATTTTTCTTCACCGATACAGCAAGTAATATTATATTTAATCTAAAGAGGCACATTTTTTGTAAAAAGTATCCAACAAGGTTTTAATCCTGGACGCCGTGAGTGCTATTGCTACTTTTCTTAATTTTCCTTATCAAAGCATTTTTATCACTCAACATATTTATTTCTGTATACAGATGACACCTGTTTTATCCTGGTGCCAACTTGCTGAGCCGCCATGAATAAATTAATTTTCATTTTCTTTTTCTTCCCAAATTTTGTTACTATATATCTCAAGCATTCACTTTGTAGAGAAATGTTTTATTAGAAATGTACATACTTTTGGTAGAGTTCCAAGTTCTAAATCGCCGGCAAAATAAACAGGACACAGAATTGTGTTCCGCGCGGGCAATATTTATAATTCACGTGGTATATATTCTATAAATTGTTACATATATATACAACATCCATTAAACCGGGTGTTATTGTTGAAAGTGATACAATACTTGGATATGAGATGAAACGATAATAACATGACACACGCGAAAATAATGTGACTTTTTTACAAATAAAGGTAAAACGGCGCGGCGCTCCGGCGAAATATAAAACCAGCTAATTTCGCTACAAGCGGTAATTAATCTGAATTAATAGAGCGTGCAAAGCCGGTATTATGTTGATGAAAAATCTCGCAACCCATACATTATTTCGAGGACTACATTTCCCTGCATGGCCGTAGGTCGTATTTCCAGCCACAGTGACACAGCTACCACGGATATACAATTTAAAAAAATTTACGAGACCCTCAAAAACAATCCTAATTTCGTTGAGATAGGGACGTAGTGAACAGCAAGTTAGATTTGTGGTACATTGTTTGACAAACGAGAACGAGGTGACTAGCAAAATTTTCCTGGATTTTTTACACCTAGCCTCAACTTGACAAAGAGCGTAGTAATAAATTGGCAAGGGGCGCGTTCGGAATTTTTCGATTATTCCCGAATACTGCTTATTTATCGGAGCTTAACGTTCCAGCTAGTTCTACAATTTCAAATCGGATTAAAAGTGAATTATGAGGAACTCAGTTTGTTTTCATGTCTTGCTCACAGTTTGGTGATAATTTCGTCTTTTTCCAGAATTTATTCGCATATTTCGGTCATCGGATTATGGTTTTAAAAATACTTTTTTTATATTGCACAATATTTCACGGATTACAATAAAAAATGTGAACACAGTCAACTTTGAAACTGTGTGCACCTAGACGACGTCTTAAAGTATTGAAATATATATAGCATATTTATTGCATATCAAATTATTTCTGATTACTAATAAGGAACAGTAAACAGTTATTATATCTTAAAGATTTGTACTAAAATACGAAAAACAATTGACAAAAATGGAAAACCTATTTTTTGACGGCATACGTAAAACGACAATGATATGCGCACGATGTACGACAAACTTTCTGGGGGATATTCATTGGTATATTAGATTCTATTTTAGTCCTTATTGAGACGATAGGCTTGTCAGAAATTGACACGTGCCTAAAGACAGTCTTAGGGCATGATAACCGCAGGACGATAGTGCGTAACGCAGTTAACGTCTTAAGTGCGTATCAGCTCGTACAGAGCCCTGTCCCTTCGTATCAAAAAGGTTACACACCTCGTTGACGAGATTCTGTATTGGTTAAATGACCTCTAAAGCGTTACATGGTTTAAGGTCAGCGCAGTATAGTACCTACATGCTTCAATTTGTTCATTATAAGAAACCATCAGATAGCAATGTTGTCTTCCTGTTTAAAGCAATTGATTGTTGGCTTGTATCACCATCAAGGTAATATAATTTGTGCTTAACGGAATACTAGTAATTATTATAAGTGTAGATGTGATTATATTTCCACTCAGTTGATTGTATGGTGATCATAACAGATCTGAAATAGTGTGAACCTCGCGATCTGTAGCAATACTTGCAATTACTCGACCAACGGGGTAATCAGGACTTCGATTAAACAATTAAATAAAATTTATGTAACGTTGCAGCGACTTTTTAGTCCTATTAATTATGAGATTACTTCGATACTTGTCAGTTTTCTAAATAATTTGTTATAAATAAATTGTACAGTAAGGACTTGGCCAGCGTGGCAGACTATGGTCTTAACCCTCTCAATATGAGTGGAGACCCATATTTCAACAGTGGAATGACAAATGGGTCGATTATTATTATTAGATATTATTATAAATAAATAAAAAAATACACATGTGAATAAATAAATACATAATAACATTGTACATGAAATTAAAAAAAATACGTATAAAATTGCAAGACGACATTGTAGTCTTTTTTAATTTACAAACGCCGATCAATATATTTTCGTAGCACTAGTGATTTAGTGTTTTTAAACATATTTCAAACGAAGTACCAACACCTCGTCGTCGAAATGACGGGGTACTGTATTGATTAAATATCCATTTTAAATATCAAGAGGCAAGACGCTTTCATCAGATAAAGCAAATCCTGGCCACTTTTTGTAAAATAATTTCTGGCGAAGCCTGTTTTCAGGTAATTTTTAGTGAATGAACTGACACGCCGAGACCTTAAGTTATCGAAAGATGGCGACACACATAAAATTTTGAATAAAAACGTAACGTTATCGAATATTATATTATTGATATTATATATTTAAAATAAGAAAGAGATTCATTTTACTTTTTTTTTATTATGTAAAGCTGTACGCTGAATGAATTTCATCGGGAACTTGTAATATTACTTAGTATAGCCATTAATTATACGTGTGTTATAAATTACCAGAAAAACCTCCAATGTTTATGCAATTAGAGAATGAGCGCGATTCATTATTGACGCTGTTCACGCGAGCGGTGCGCCCCGAAGCGGTACGGAGGAAGCGTTTAATCAAACGAGTAGAAACAAACGTGTCATTTCCGAGTGTAACTTCTAATAAGGTGTGGTCTCAGATTTAACGTGTCTCGTTGTTGATTTTGTAAATATGAGTAAACGATTAAGATTGAATATGGGTACATTATTAACGTGATGCTTATGAATGAATGAAATACTACATATTCATTTTCAGCATCAGCATATCTCAGTCTACTGCTAGACATAGGCATCACCCAATGAGCGCCACCGCGCCATGTTCTCGGCTTGCCGTTTCCAGCATTTGCCTGCAACTTTTCTCAGATCGTCATCCAATCTGATTATATATTCATTAAAAATTAATAAATCAACGATATTGCCAGTAACAGTTGGAGTTTCATGAAAATACGTTTCCTCCTTTTTTGATCAAAAATCAAGCAGGTAAATGATAACGGAAGGGATGTGAAAATTCTAAATGCGGTACCAAAGTGAGAAATAAATTAATGCATAACATAACCACATCACAATACAAAATTACCAAAATTTCGCATATTTAACTATATCGTGCTGTGTTTCTTGGCCTATCTATTGCTGGTCCCGGAAATAACGCGCTTGCTGGCACCTCACTATGATTTAAAGGTTTCCTTTCACATTTCTGGAGTAACATGAAAATCGCATAGTCTCCACTGCCTCAGACTTTAATATGTTGGAATAGGTAACAGAAATGTTACATATATTTTTGCCTCATCGCCAATATTATTTGCGTCTTATTACATTCATTAGTTCAGACTTTAATAAATGTATCAAAATATTATAAATATTCTTGCCTCATTACCAATTTTTATTTGAGTTATATTGAATTAATTCGCTTAGACTTAAATGAATTTATGTAAGTATCCAAAACGGTTATAAATTTTCTTGCCTCATCACTATTTTTAATAACGTCTTATTATAATTTTTTTTGTTACGTTTGAATAAATTAATTTGCTTAAACTTTTATAGATCATTAGTAGATATTAAAAATGTTATGCACGTTCATACCTAATCCCCGATTTTTATTTGACTTTTCTTACTTTAAAAAATTATGTATAAGTTTGATTTACCAACCATTTACCAGAAAATATATATGTATAAAAGATATATCAGTACATATTTTATGTATGTAAAGATTTTCGCAGCAGTTGCTACACAGTATAATATGTTGTAGGCAACATTTACAGCTGAGGAGGCACTAAAATAAACTAATGTCACTAACTTGATCCAGTTGATGCAATGGTTTCTTGCCGATCTGTGACGCAAAGTCCCAGATTCGACTACCAGCTATGATCAACTGTTTGTATACTCTTTTTCTGTGCGTTCACGAAATTCATAATAGGTACATATAAACGAAAAATCTCCTCCGTAATCCCCGAAGAGTTAGACAGAAGAGTACGATGCCACCTTCACCAGTTTGGTTTACGCTCCACAATGGAATAAGTTGTGAGCGCATTGCCATAACCCTGGCACAGATTCAGCACCCGAGCTACTTCCAGAAATTTCTATTATTGTAGAAAATCAAAGTTACAAAAATCCAACAAAAATTCATAACATAAGCGGTATTATGCATTTTAATAGGCCTCTTTTAGTGTTTTATTTGAAACGAAACTAATAATGGAGGTGACTGTTCGGAAAATTATATAAATACAGCATTTCATTAAAGCCAAGACGTTCCTTATCTCATCATCGGCTGGATCCGGAAATGACGCGCTTGTTTCCCTTCGCTTTGATTAAAAGCTTCCTTTCATAACATTTCAGCATCGCGTGAACGGCCCGAATATTTCATAATTGCATAAATAGCATACGTTTAATAATGATTTATGGCGACACCTTGTGAATTAGCTGGCCTTAGAATACATTTCGTGAACAGTGACATTATTTCTAAGTTTAAATATTTAATAAATAAACTTTGTTATTTGACTTGATTTTATTTGATTGGACTTTTGTAATATTACGAAGTCGTTTATAATAATGTTTCTCGTAAAATAATCAGCGACATAAGCTTCGAATAGCTTCCTCGATTCGGATCTAGCGTAAAACGGATTGGAGCGTCGTAATCTGCAAGCCGAAGACCTTCATACAGCTTTCCCGAGTTTCCTTGTATAGTGCGTTCTCCTCGCCGCCTTAGACATTTCATTTCCGTTTCGCGGCTTCTAATGCATTCAACTGTTATGTTTCTAAATACGAGTACGTTCGTCGCTTAGAATACACTCAATATGCTATGTAATTATTTTTGTAGTTACATATATATTGTGCATACTAAATTATACAGCATTATCATTCATTCATCATTATCATTCATATCATTATCATTCATAATGAATGAATGATGTACTTCTGAAGTCGAGATCAGTACTTATCAGTCTTTAAATATCCACTTCGGTTTGTTCGTTTTTTTCTTTACTATTTACTTAAAAATCTTAATGAAATTTGGGTTTTTTTTTTATTAGTCTGTACCTATTTACGTAATATTTTTGCTGTTTCTCGAATTTATGTTTATTTTTGAGTGGTTACATGTTTGTTATTCTTTGTGCATGTAATGTGTTTCATTTTTGGTTTTATATAACCGATCTCAGGTAACATTTTAATGTGACCTTGTTAAGTATATATCTTACTAGTATTACGTAATACAATCTAGCATATCGAGCATTGCCGTTAGTAGGTTAATTTTATTAACATAAAGCTCCACACTTCAGAAGCACAACTTGTTTCATTCGACTTTTGACCTACTTCTAAGATCGATTATCAATTAAATACTAACTACCAACCGTGCTCACTAAGTAGCTAGAATCGCAGTCGGACCGTAACTGTAGTATTAAGCTATGAATTGTAGAAACTTCAAATAGATATTCACACAGATACTCGTATTAGGTGTTACGTATTCGTTGAATGAGACATTTCCCTTTAATTTCGCTGTTTTTGGCAATTTTAACAATTAATTTTCAAATTTTCGCTATCTATATTTTTACGTTATCACTTACTATAGATAACTATTTTTATAATTTGATTTCATTTAATTTTAGTTCTTATCAAAATAATGAATACTTTACTTACTTTTTCACATTTCAGTTTCTTAAATACATATTATACTGATAGTACAACGTTTATCTTTATATATATATTTCTTGTGTTCGTGTGTGTGACTGAACTCCATAACGACTGGACCGAGGTTGATGAAATTTTTTGTGTGTTTTCAAGGGAATTCGAGAATGGTTCTGTTTCACAATTGGATACGATAAAAATGGTTTTTTAGTTAAAAAACGGTAATTTTGTTTGAGAGTCGGAGCTTCGGATCTCTCTCGCCAGGTGGCGTTCGTGGTTACTAAGTATAGTAACGGACATGTTATTCAAAACACATTTCTTCCGTGCAGTTGTGTGGAGTTCATTATAAGACAGGACAACGTCTGTCGGGTCAGCTAGTTTATCTATATATTCGTTTAGGTTCGGCAGCGAAGAAATCGGTATTATCTAGCTAACTTGACTGGTTTGTTGGTTCGGGGAATAGTGATTCCGACTGCTTTGCTAGAGATTCGGCTTAATTTAATATTTGTATTATGGGCACGACAGTTCTTTGTATGGGTTTAAAATTAATTTTATCAGTATCTGTACATTTATATGTGTATGTTTGTTATAAAGTGGAATCTGCCTTATTTAGGATCAGACAGTCATTTGTGTGTTTTTCTACTTCTTTTAGTGCTTTATTGATTTTTTAACCAATATCATCCTGAGTCTCAATCCTTGCCAATTGGTTATCCAAAACGTTTGAATCATAACATTTGGATCTATCTTACTTTCATCTAGATGTTTTTGTATTCTTGGTACTTACGAAGCGATCAATGCTAGTATTAACGTAAGCATAAAGGAATTATTTATTCATTTATAGTGAACACAAACAAGTTAATGATAAGGTGTAAAAATAAAAAAAATACTTAATAGAACCTACTGGGGACCCGTCCTACGCACAAAGTCCATATGTTTTTATAAAAAAGTCATACATCTAGAGAGATTTGTATTTTACATGGAAATTAGGTCTATTAATACCCGTTGATAACGTAAACCGAATTTTGTTTAAGACGAAAATAGTTATACTTTCAGAGTTCAGTGGACTATTGCTTCATGGAGTGTTTTCTGGCGAGTTGATAGATATAAAATACGATACCACACTGTTGAGTATTAAGCGTGATATACTTTAATGACTTATAATATATTATTATAGAAAATGTAATTCTAGTGAACTAAGTCACCGTGACTTCACGTAACCTTAAATCATCTCTTTTTGATAGGACAACATTGGTACGATGAGATGATACGTACGGTACAGGCAGATGCTGGATTCGACAAGCCGAAGACAGGGCGCGATGGCGCTTATTGGGGGAGGCCTATGTCCAGCAGTGGACTGAGATAGGCTGATGATGATGATGAGATGGATAATGTGTGACTTGTAAAATATGACTGCACATTTTTACATTATCTGTTAATTAGTAATTATAAATTGCAGGAAATAACACATTATCTGGTCTAAGCTTGGCTTCATACCTATATTTAGTAAGCAGGTAATGTTAGTCGAATTCCTCTTTGGTCGAGTGGTTGCTAGTGCAACTGCTGATCGGTCTGCCGAACGGTCTTAGATTCATACACCCGGTCGGGTACTATTGGATTTTTCTAACTTACAATTAGATTTTATTGTAGAAAAAATAGTAAGGGCCCGGAGTCTGGATGTGTGCTCGGTGCATGGCATTATGCTAACCGCCTATTCCATAATATAGAAGACTTACTGGTGAAACGTGGGTGTGTATTACACTTCTCTGGCTACTCGTTTAGAAATTACAGGCGTGATGTTAGATAATGTTAGTGCTAAAATAAAAATTCAAATAAAACCAATTATTATAAAAACAAAAAGCCAGCCGCTTAAAAATAAACAAATTAAAAAGGGAAAAAACGAGTACCTATTGGAATGTACAAAAATTTGTACGAGTATTGTAAAATGTAAGTATGCTGTCTTGTTTTCTAACACACTCGTTTGAGCAATTAATGAAATACATTTCGTTATTACATATAATCAGCAAAAAAGTTTAACATCTATTAGAATGTGGGCTCCACGCATTTATTTTTCAATTGTTCCTATAAGGCATGTATTTTATTTTAGTTCAACTGCAGACGAGAAGGTAGTTTCGTTCTCCTCAGTTCATACTTTTCCCCGAATCTCAAAGGAAATCGAATAAAATATTGGAAGAGTAAAAACCGTAGAGAAGACGGCGTTGAACAAAGATATGGTTTCGAACTTCGGGCTTGTGATATTACAACTAGAAACATTATTATTGTGATCCTAATGTCCTCGTTGCTTCCATATGTTTACTGTTTTACTCGAGTACCGTGATACGATTAGTAACAATAGGGAAAACTGTATTTGTCTTTAATGTTATTACCATTATTTAGTCATTTAATTATTTATTAATATACTCATATATCCATTTATGTTTCCATGAAACATTTAATAACAACATATAATTGTATGTCGCATTAATCATTATAACAAGGTAAGTATACACTGAGCGTGTTGCCTCGCGAGTCATTTGTCGTGCACGGAAATGGTCGCCGATGGGACGAGGCAGTCTCCGTTGGATGAAATTTCATTTCAAGCTGCTGCGCGTCGTAAGACCGCGCCATTTTTAGTTCAATAGAGAGTTAAGTCATCTTTGTATCACACGAATGCTTGCCTTGACAGCTATTGTTTTTCTATCCTGCTATATAAGATTATAAAACAATCAGAAACTACTACTACAACACATAAAACTGATTAGGAAAAGTGTAAAAACAGGACAATACGTGTCAGTCAAGATTACGTGCTACGGAGCACTGGGGCACCTTTGAGCAAAGCGCAATATCGATATCAAAAACCTCGGATGTGGCTTCGATCGGGCGAGGCGGCGCTTACGTTTACTTCGGGCCAACCCCGTCCACACAAATACCTCGCGAGGCTTCTCGCTCTTTGTGTACCAGCCTTATTGTTATAGGACAAATAGTAGTTTAATATAAGACAGAAACCAATAAGACAACCGCTCATAAGTTTACAAAAGGTTGTTATGCGAAAGTCATTGTTGTTTACCAGTTTTTTGCATTAACACACGAACAGTAAGTAATTAAAAATATACTTTGTATTTGTATGATATACGCATACTATAAGTACTCTGGCATGTTTCTACAATGCTTGGTTTTTTTTCGTTTCTTCTATTCAATATAACTCAAAGCTTTTTTGGACTTTAACATAACGTCGTCGTTTTAACATAACACCATACTTTAGAACATTACTTTTTATACTGGTTTTGAGTTTAATGTGTATTTATAAATGCATTATTACTATACTAATTCGATTTTTGTTAGGATATTTATTACGATTATATTATATATTATAATCGTATATATCTGAAGCTGTTAATATTTATTAACAGCTTCAGATATATACAAGTATGTATATATTTGTCAATAGAAAAAACTTAACTTACATATTTTGTTTGTTGTAGTAAAATGGAAAATCTGGATCGCGTGATATATCCCGACGAAGTAGAGAAAATCAAGGCCAAAGCTGCCGAAGAGGCAAAAAAGAGGGCGCAGAAAAACCGCAATAACACTAAAGCTTCTCAGGGAACACCAAATGTGCAGACGAGGAATATGATTACCGTGCCTTCTAACCTTCCGACCGGTTACGAGATGGATGCTAAAGGAGTGCGCCGTGAAGTGTGGTAAACTCGAAGTAGTTTACCAACCAAAGTTCATGAAGCAATATATGTATTTCATAAAGTTCATTAAAGTCGTGTGCTGGCGATTTCTCGTGTCCACTATAAAATAATAAGAAAAATGTCAAAATTCTAATTTAAAAATAGATACGGGAGCCGATATACATATAAGTACGCCTGCCTGTACATGTTTAATGAAAATTTTGAATGCAATTTTAAGCTGTCAAAAACATTTTAAAAATACGTTGTTTAAAAGGCACTTAACATCTACGTTCGCTATTTGGAATCGGATTTTTATCATCTGCGTAACATGGAATTTACAGCTAATTATCAATTGTATAACAAAAATTGCATGTATTCGCACATGTAGGTCTGTATGGTTCAGTTGTGTAAAAGCGACATTGTCTAATTCGAAAGTGACAATGTCTATGTCTGCATGATGTCGATTTATATTTAGATCGTTATTGTAACAGTATGATAGTCTTGAATATTTGTTGTTTTGACATACATAGGTACATATTTTCACTCTATGTCTCTTACGGTTTTTTTTTTGTTTTTACGGTGTTTTGTCATCGTTCTATATCATGTTTTACTATGTTTAATTGGTTTTAATATAGATTTTATAATTTCACTTGATGTATTACTCTTTATCTTTATGTAAACGTGACTAAAATATTAGTTTTTAAAAAGAAATGAGCCGAGTACTACTGCAAGAGTAATGGTTGATGATATAGTGCTAGAAGAAGTGTCAGAGATTGCATTTGTATTTTTTTTTTGCATCTTGGATGTGCTTTCAGCAGGTAGGGCAGTTTTTTGTATCTTGGAAGTGCTGTCTGCAGGTAGGGCACCGCTGATATAGAGAGCAGGGTAAGTGCGGGAAATAGTATGAATGGAGCGTTGGCTAAGCTACTGAGCTACATTTTTCTGAGCCAGAGAGCTCTCAGCCATAAATAACTCAGTGCTTACTCCAACGCGATATGGGAGCGAAATTTGGGTATGTAAGAAAGGGGTTGAAAGTAGAATCAACGCGAGCGAGATAAGGTCGTTGCGACGCATGTGCGGCTTGACACTCGCCGACCGCGTTCTTAATTCTGATGTAATGATATTGCTTTGTCTGAAAGAGAGTATTTGTATGGAAATGAGAAAGAACATGCTCGATTGGTTCGGATATATTGAAAGAATGCCTGATGCAAAACAGACGCAGCTGATATACAATGCGAATGTTAATGAACACAGGTGCCAAGGGAGACCAGGGCCCATCTATCTCGACCAAATAGGCCGAGTTTTCACCGATGGGGGAGTTAGAAAATTCCGAAACTGGCGTGCATGTATGAAGACAGTGATGAATGTGGAAGAAGCACGGTAGGTCTGCAATGTTAGAGATATATGACATTCCTACCCCGTAAGTTACTTGGCGTGAGGATATGTACGTAGAATATACAAATTAAATTAATTCAAATTGTAACTTACACAGATATAAAACAGATGACTTTTTATATGTAACTATTATACACGGTTTATATAAATGTGCATTATCCAACGAATTTAATATCAGCAAACTGCTCCGTCAGACCAGCGCTGGTAGTTTTTGGACTTCCAGCATAATGCTGAGTAGGGTCCATTTTGTAATGTGTGTAGTC
>DWFV01000793.1:0-12746 GCA_018246775.1 Parelbella machaon machaon
GAGGCCTATGTCCAGCAGTGGACGGGAGTAGGCCGATGATGATGATGATGATGATAGGGATAAGTTGTACATTTTTTAAATTAACAAAAAGCAGGACTTAAAGCAATTTGCTGCCTTAGATTGTACAGCATAAAAAATTGAGAATATATTTTATGGAAGTAAAATCTGTCGCGAATTGTAAGCCGACTTGTACATTTGTAATTGTTTTAACATTCGTATTGAAATATAATACTAAATAACTGTTTAAAACATAGTGTTGTAGTCACTCTCTGTAGGGGTAGGTATTGTCAGATAATTTCAGATCTAGGTTTGGATACCTCTTTCTACTATCTTCCAATACCTTATACTACCTTCCAATATATTACAGTACGTGTGCTGCTATATTTATTTCACTTTTAAACACTTCCGTATAAAATGTACAGGAAATCCGTAATAATAAATATTATAATGGGAAATGCTTTCGTCTGTCCAGTGATAGTTGGCAGGTGTGTCTCTCTTCTTTATCTTTCTGTAATGATAAATGTATATATACCTATGTATGTATATACATATACATAAAATATCACTAGAAGGTCAATTAATTGTACGTGTTATTGAAAAATCCATAGATAATATATAAATAGATACAATTCATATATTGTGCTTTTTTCTTCATTCTAACACCAATAACCATTTATGAATTACATCGGTTTGTAGTAAAAAATATGATGAAGTGAACGCTGGAAGTTCACTGGAGGCTTTATAGGAGGTTTCATTAACTAGAAGATAATTTCCGGCCATCAACTTCGTGACCATGTTCCCGCTATCTCCAAGCTGCTAGCTTTTATAGAGAGGAAATTCATTTAACCTCTATACATAAGAAAAAATAGTAGCTCTACTTCATTCGGGTGATAATTGTTGTCTCTGTACACATATTTATTAGGTACTATTAGCTTATTTATTATTATTATTAATTATTATCACCACGACAAGTATTTTACTGATTGAAAAGCATTGGTGCCAGATATCTCTATCTTAACAGACCTGATGTTTTTCTTTTGTAATCATAAAACATTGTGTAGATATGTATGTATATTTTAGAGTTGTAAGTTAGGAAACTTTATTAAGTAAGCCACGTAATTGGAAATTTCGTTTTCCATTAGTATATATTAGTAAGGCAATCTACTAAATAATATTCTCAATATCATCATATATATAACCTATATTTGATCACATCCTCCACCAACTGGCTGAGACGCTTTTAAGAGAGAAAATCCTGGACTGAACGAAGCGACGATCTGTGATAGATGTTATTACAGGAGAAAAGTCCGCAAATTGATCTCACCGGTGTATACAGTAATGAAGTAACAGATTGATTTTGATTGTTTTTTGCTGGAGGCAATGATGATTTAGATTTTCAAAAAATTTTAACTGTACACGATTTTTTTATGCAAATAAGATTAAACCATTCAAATGCCGCCTTTAATACTTAAAACAGCGACAGCGACAGTGAAATCTGGCGAAAATTATTAAGAATCAAAATGTCCAAGAGTTAAAAGTCTCGACTAATTAACGCGCACAATTATCGGTTTTTGAGAATCGCTCACTAAGCTCAAAAAAGTTCGACGAATTAGTAAATGTACCTCTAACATTACATCCGTCGGCATCGATCCGAAAAACCGTTTCTCGGTATGCGGTGAGACTGGAGTGCTACGAATATGGATGTGTGAACGCGAGTTAAATAATCGATTGAGTTCGATTTCAATTCGATTTGAATTAAATCGATTTTTAACTTTTTATTCTTGACTGTTGCGGAGTATACAATATTTTATAATCTGGTAATGATCTTATAATTTGCTTCGCATTTTTGCTATTAACATCAAGACTGAATTGTATTTACCTGTTTGTCATTCCACATTGTTACAGCAAGCGAATACTGAAACGCTTTGTCATGCTAACAAAATTTCTATCCTAATCGATTTTAACGCCTGGTTACTGCCTCATTGGTTACATGTGCTACTGCTGAGCCAGAGTCCTTGGGTTCGATGTCCGGGTCGGTTTTCTAACTTGAAATTCCGAGTAAAAGCTCGGAAGCTGGATTGGTGCCCAGTTGGCAATAAGCTTATCCTGTATACCATGATGGGACGTAAATGTAACTGATAAAACGTAGTATTGTAACTGTCCTCTGCCTATCCCGTCGGAGAAATTCGAGCTTAATATTATGTTAAGCGTTGCGGTTTACGATTCTAACGTACGTTATAAAAATCGATAAGCCTTTGAAATTAACATCGACCAACTCGATTCCCAAAATCAAAACATCTCTAGTTTCGACTTTCTCAAAACCGCTCTACTCTCGTTCGCCGCGCGGCGGCGACGGCGCGTGTCGTTTGATGCGCCGACAAAGCGCGCCGCCGTGGGAGACCACGTGGCAACGCGAGGCACTGCAGATAATATAATATGCATATATTATAACATGTAGGTACTTGGTGCTTTGCTTCGATTGTTATAACGGATTATATAGAAAAGGCGGATAGTAAATAAATGTAGAGTTTGATTATAAATGTGCGTTTATTTCGTCCGTTATTCATAATTATTATTATTATTTGTTATTTTTCCGTAAAGCAGCACGGATTTGACGGTAAACTCGAGTCTTTTAAGCTTGACTCTGCGCCAGTTTCCACATTAAGGGTCGAAATAATGCGTTATCCATCTTGCTTTACAGGTTCTAGAATCTGATCTTACAGCCCTATTCGAGTTTGGATATATGTATGTACATTCATGTAGGTATGTATCTATATGAGCTACATGTTCACAAACGTGCGAAATGTAGGTAATTATACCTCGTTGAAACATAACTCTCTGATTATCTGAATTAGGCAAAACCAAGTACAGGTAATTCTTAAAGTGACCGTATAAATATTTAGGAGGAATCACTGGTATCTTGTGACATCAAGCCTTCACTCTTACTCGGTATACCACGAAAACGTCAGGACCTTACCTGGAACCATCCTATTAGAGTATCTGCATATATCTACATCTGCAGTATGTACAATGTAATATTCATCTCTTAACAGAAATATTGTGAAAGCATTATTTCCGACTAATACTGGAGACATCTGAACAATACTCCAATGTTTTCTGGCGTGTTCATACCAATATTTAATTTTCTAATTACTATCGGATATGAACAAGGCTTTATAATTTTCTAATTATCTCCAGATAAAATCAGTTTATCTAAATAGTATGGGATAAATAAAAACAATCTCTGGTATTTGTTAGGACGGTCCGCGTGGCTTGTGATCGGGCACCATTTCGGGTGGTCGCAGTGACCGCGCCCCGCTGCGCAGCATACCGCATCTTATGTTGAACTGTGTTCGTAGCTCGTGTGCTGGATAGAACAGATATTATTACCAGTATTATTACTACTATACAGTGTACCGGGTCTCTTGTAGGTTGGGCATATTGTAAAATTGTTCAACCAGACTAACAATGCACCTTAGACAACATTGTAACGAACGCTAAGACGTGCAGATTCAATATATATATCTTATTGGTATATTTAATCTATTGACATGATTATTTCTGATTTAGGATTTAAAATTATGCAGATTTGTAAAATTTATGATAAGTTAAAATTATGATAAGTTTACTAATTACACTAACAAATCGGTATGCCTGTAACGTTAGATGTAGGTAACACATTTATGAATAAATAAATAAATAAATATGTATATTTTATCTACACTCAACAAACAGTACTCGTACTGGTCGTCACGAACTACTGGACCAGTCAGCAAGATCATAAATCGACATTATAACTAATGATGGACACCTGGTCGTAGTTGTGTCTATTTGTTTTGTTCTATGTTGTACTCTATAAAAATTTTGCATGACCATGTTAAATGACGTAGTTTTAAAATAAAATTTTCAAAATATTGGCAATGATTTTCGACAATGTAAATCGAAGAAAAATGTTAAAATTTTCTAACCTGCCGAAAAAATTCCTAAATTAAAAAAAAAGCAATCGATATCGATAAAACTAGGTATAAAGAAAAAAATAAACGCCAACGGAATGCCAGCAGACATTCAAATAAAGAACTCGCGGGCGCGTTGGCGCCAACGTTCCATATATACTTTTTTCGACGGAACCACGATTCAATTTGCTTGAGACCAGCGACGGAGGTCTTTGATGTTCAAAGAATGCTGTTAGAAACGTTGAAGCAGATGTACCTTTGCAAATTCATTCGTAGCTTTAGATATGGTCAATTTGCATAGCGATCGAATGAGCGTATGTGGCACAGATAAATATTTAAATGCCGATGTTATTAATAAGAGTGCGGTGTGTTGTAACCTTTTCTGTAGAATTACAAGTCTATTTACATTGTTTTGTTATCCATTAGAATATTTTTTATTTAATTATAATATTTATACGTAGGCAGAGGAGTGTACTTCTTTCCCACGATCCGCCAGTTACGTTTAAGTCCCATATAATAGATGGTGAGCTTATTGCCATACACCGGGCACAATTCCAGACTCCGAGTCACTACTAGAAATTCTAAATTAGAAAAATCTAATACTACCCGACCCGGGATTTGAACCTACGACGTACCGATCGGCAGTCGCGCTTGCACCCACTCGACCAACGAGACATTCAATGTTTAATATTTTAAATAAGTATATATTTGAATATCATACTGCGTTAGAACTGTCAATGTGGCATTATGACTCAGCTGATCCAAGGTCTATTCTATGCGTGACTTCAAAATGAACAGAGAATTAAACACGATTTAATACCTAGTCATCAAAGATCACCAGATATCTCACAGGTCAATCTGAACTGACGCATTTTTTTATTTTCTCTTCGATTCAGCACTGAACATAATATTTTCTTCTAAAGTAACGCATTTCGATCACACAGCATTCTCTCTTTCATTGTATTGTTAATTCCCTGAAGTACATAGGTGCATTAATTTGTAATATCATTCATAATTCAACATGGATTGATTGATATCAAACAAGACCGCAAGAAATGGCGATATCATCGAAGCTACGATCGATACTCATCGTCAAATATTTTTCTTACAACTCAGTTTTAGGATTCGCCCGATCGCTGCCGATTAACGAATGCTATAGAGAGAAGATTTAAAATTAGCGTAAATATACACATAAAAAAATCATATCCCTCTCTAACAGGTATTTACAAAAAAAAAACTGAGACAATTACACTTTATGATATGATAGGTATGTAACAAAAACTAGACCTCAATTGAACTGGTGACGGATTTTTTATTAATGCAGATCTGACATTTGAAAAGATTATCGCTTGTCTTTCATAGCGCGCACGTCAACTGGTAAATGGCAATTTAGTTTAATCCTCCGAGGGCCACTTGCAAAATGGCTCCGCCCGGATGAAACCAAATAAAAAAAAAGATTTCAGTCTACGTTCAGAAATAAAATTGTCGCAAACGGTTAATTGAATTAGTGAAACCGTCCGGAAAAGATCGCAACTGAATTGGGAATGGTTTTACGAAAGGTTGATATTTCGCCTAGGATTGGATTGGTTTTAATCCTTGTAAAAAATACAATGGCAAACGACATTTGGGAAGGTGATCTGTGCTAAATATCTTTAAGCTGTATTTGCTCGTGTGTGAGAGTTTCTGTTCGCGTGCAATTACCCTTAGGTACATCTTTAGGTAGTTGTAAAGGGATTGAATTTGAAACGCTTCACAAAAGCACCCCAAGACCATTGGCAAAATAAGGCTAGTGACTTTTTTGCTGGCCTTTCTTGATATATAACAAATACTAAGCAAATACCATTACACATGCGCATCTATAGTCCATGTGCACCCTGGAATTTCTTTTCTGAGCCCTATGATGATTGTTTTAATAGTGAAACAAGACATGGTAGCTGTCGTGCTCTACTCGACCACTAAGACGTAGCGCACTTCAGAACATCGTTCTAGTAACTATTTAGTAGCGTTTTAAATACTTTACGTAAGGCATTAAAAAGCGATAAGTTACTGTATTGTAAAGAAAATAAAAAAAAAAATCTAGTTTTAACAATATTGATAGACAAACAGAACGTTACCTTATTAATACCTAAAAATTGTTATAAAATCATTGTAAATACATTGCAAACACAATGTCTACTTAATAGAACAACTTTTTAGTCCGTCTGTATTGAACTTACAAGCCGTGCGCGATGGCATAAGCTCGCGATGTTTCTAAAGTGCTAATAACAAATTTTCAGATTTTTAATAGACTAGGACTACATATAGGTATGTATTTAGGACGCAGGTCTCCAGTTATCGCGATTAGCTTTACTTTAGGAATGTCTTGAATAAAGCACACAGGCAATGACATGCAAATAACCATCACTAACCATTTTAGGTCTAAACGCGTTGGAGCTATAGTCGTTTAATTAATACTATATTACATACTAATATTATATGCTAAGCAGCATTGAAACCAGTTCAAACCAACAATGTAACTGCTCACAGAAAATATTCATTTCGTCCTTTTTATGATCGTCTGCATCAATCTTTAATTAAAAACCCATAAACAAGTTTCACTCCCTGTTCGTTATCGAATCGGTACTTGGACAAACACGTTCGTGAGAACAAAAAAATATCAACCAATGCCGCTCTCGCGTTATCTTAGATTATCGATACCTTAGTTTATTTTATCTAATCACTCCAATAAATATTGAAATACGTTAAACAAGTTCTGTGCCGACCGCATTATGTAGAAAGTTGTACACTTGTTGGGCCAAATTCGGTACAAATTGAACATAATTGCCTTGATACTTCGGCTGTAAAAAGATAGGGTAAATGCACACTGTGAGGATTTTGCCTTAATTTTGTGCTTTATTTGTTGACTACCAACGTGTCTTAATATTAACATAGCATATTATTGTTTGTTATATAATAAAATATTAACCTTTTAGTTCCACATCTATATCTGTAATACGCCTTATCAGCACTTATATGTTTTTAATTATCTTCGTAAGCCTATTTGTGCCGCTCGATTTGTAATAAATAATTATGCGAACATACTATATTAATATTTTTGAAAAATGTTAATTGATGATCTAATAGGAATCGCTTAAGCTTTATTCCACGCTTCAGTTTGTCTTTAAACGTGAAGTGGAATTTTTTTTATATATATTCACTTATAAAATCAATAAATAAACCTTAACCACCAATATAAACTCACCTTATGTCAAACTACCGAAATGTCACTTCAATTCGCCACGGCTCGTTGCCGCCGAAACGGTTTGAAAAAGTTCCAAAAAAAGCTTTCGAGTGATTAATTTGTCATTTGTGAACGAACTAGTTTCGCCAATTCAGTTCGGTTCGAAAAAAATTGAGCCCGCTGTCAATAGATCTACACTACAGATAGATATAGGTATACCGCGTATACAAAGACACCAATTAAAACACACGAATAGTTCGTTTTGAGTTAAATGAAATGATCTCAGCCTCACACACTGAAGAATTTAAGTTCAGACACTGACGGATACCTCTTTGTTTAAAAAATTGTGTGCCTTTTCAGAACACATTTGCGTCTTGAATTTCTCAACAAAGTTTTATAAGGCGTGTTAAGTTTACCAGTCTATATCTATAGATCTATAGATCTAACAGCTAAATCAACGCCCAGGAGGCCCATTTCCCAACAGTGATAGTTCTGACGACGAGTCTGTCACAGTATGGTAACTATGTGGGACACTTTTGCTTTGTAGCATAATACGTGATGTTACCGAAATCATCATTTTCGTTCAAAAATCCCCAAAATAGACTCCTTACTTAAAATATAGTAAGTTTAAAGGTTTGAAGGAATATTTTATACGTCTGTCTCGTTGCATATTATGTCACGAGTTCCGTGACGTCACAGCGCAAGCTAAAAAAAGGCTTATTTTTAAAGACTGTGTACTATAAGTAACGAATGTGCGACCACCGATTAGTTCACGAACGAAACCGGCAACGGCCATTTTTATTTACGACTGCGAATTATATTTTTGGAACAAACGGGATTTATTGACGCTTGAAAATTTGACAGAGGCCTATTGGAGCTTGACAATTTATTAACATGAATTTCAATCACCGTTAATTGCAGAAATATTCATGTAACAAAGACTTGTTTATATGATCAGACTGGCTATTATTCATACAGATTATTTGATGGTAAATGGGTTTTGCAAATGCTAGACCATCTGTCTTTGATCTCAGATATTATTCAAACTCGGATATCACCACCTAAGTTCCGCCATAATCGAAAAACTTAACGTCTTGATGAGTCTGCCTACCATGTGGTTAAGAAGATACTAGGTGGAGCTGGGCTGCTTCAGAAATAGAGACTCAGATAAAGGTTTCAGTCAGCATTTACATATTGTTGCAATTCTCTTTTAAATTCGAAAATGATTACGACCAACTTAAACTTACCTATGAATGAACAAATAACACAAATTAGCAATTCCCATATGATCGCTTTACACCCTTCTTTCTCTTGTTGTCAATGACACAAGTTCCTTAAGCCCGTCTTTATCACGCTCTCTTGGTCCGCGCGACAAATTGTTCGGAAAATAGAGGGACATCCTGAGTACGGTCAGCAGTTCTTCATATTGCGCTGTTATTCCTCGTTTTCATCACTTTTCACGGGGTTGTATTATGTCGAAGATTCTAGAACTTAGTGCACATATACAAATAGGAATATATAATTCACATCTCACGTGGCACGAAGGTCACAATGCTAGATTTTTGCGCAGCAGACTGTCACGCTTTTCTCAAGTATTAACATAAAAGGAATGCAATTGATGTGGGTAAAAATTATAACAACAAATTAAAAACAGGAATTTCATGTCATATCTAAAACGGAGTGCCTCGTTGGTCGAGTGGTTGCAAGCGCAACTGCCGATCGGGAGGTCCTGGGTTCAAATCTCGGGTCAGGCACTATTGGATTATTCTAATTTAGAATTTCTAGTAGTGACTCGGAGTTTGGAATCGTGCCCGGTGTATGGCAATAGGCTCACCACCCATTCCATAGGACTTAAAAGTAACTGGTGAAACGTAGGAGTGTACTACACTCCTCTGCCTACCCCTTTGGGGATTACAGGCGTGATGCTACGTTCCAAAACGGAAAAACTGTGTGAAATCTGAAGTCGTCATATATTACTTTATATCAACACATTTTTCGTAATTTTTAATACCGTGAACCTTAAGCTTTTCTGTGACGATACGTGAACCACTTGGAATCTTGCCATAAGAGATCTCTATCAAAATAAATCATCACATGAGCATTTCCATGTTTCGGAAGGCAAGTAAAGCTCTATACCTACATATAATGAAAATATTTGCCATCTCTATAAACAATAATTCAGATACATCTAACAATTGTCCTATATATCAACCAAGCAACTAGACCAGAGTAGTAAGTACCTTTCAGCAGACAGACCTTGCAACAAGATTCGATTTACCATAGTACGAATCTGCAAATTGATTGTTAAGTATGTTTTATAAACCGCTAACAACTTCACAAAAAGGCAACTGAAGTCGTTTTGAAAGAGAGAAATAACGATAAAGTTGTTCTGGATAACAAACAAACTTCCCGTTTTATGAGATGTGGAGATTTTAATCGCGTTCCAAGCGAACTTTGTTACTCAACGAACAAACGAAAATCGTGGACATGTTTAAACGATACACTGGGTTTTAATGGAATGTGAATTTTCAACTGGTGCTTTTGATTGTTTCGTTGGTCGATTGGTTTCAAGCGCAAGAACTGATCAAGCGGCCCTGGGTTCGATTCCCTGGTCGGTTAGTATTGAAGTTTTAGTAGTGGTTCCGAGTCTGAATCTGTGCCCGGTGTATGTCAATAGGCTCGCCACTTATTTCTTGGCGGGACGTAAACGTAACTGGTGATGCGTGGGAATGTTCTACACTCCTCTACCTACCACTCCTTCGGGAATTACAGGCGTGATGTTACGTGAATTTTCAATTCAAGCTTTAAAAACTCTTATCATTACCGAAAGGCATCTCCAAAACATTAACATAACCAAAACACTACGAAGCCTTTCAGTAAAAAAATTAAGATGTTGTTTTTTTACTTTAAATTTTATACCATTACGCCTGGTCCCTTCCGGGGTAGGCACAGAGCACCGAATGTCAAATAACATCAAAGGAAATTCAAATGACATCGAAGTCGATGATCGTAGTTACAATCGGTGACAATCTATAATATAAAAAAATTTGGGGTGTGATTAACAAGGATGGTTCTTGTGAATGTTTCTCAGGAACATCTTCTCGCAATATTACTGGGTTGAGTCTGAGCTGCAATTCTGATAATGCCATTTTAAAACCCAAATGAATGCTTTGCTTAGCATGAAAGATTTCCCAATGTAATCTTAAGGCGTATATACCTATGTAAATATGTAAGCGACTAACTGACTTCGATCGGGTACTAATTGTTTCGCAATTCCTCTGTTTTCTATTTTTCTTCTTTGTGAAACATCCCATTTTGAATTTGGAAAAAAAACGTTTTGTAGCTGAATTCACATTAATTAATGCTCAAATACCTATGTTTGTAAAGTTACAAGCATTTTGAAATATTTTTTTGCGTTTACAAATTTGACCTTTGAAAAACCTTTAACTGATGTAGAGGTCGAGTTTTTTTTATTATCTTTGTTTTATTAGTCATTAGTACAAGAAAATTGAAGAACTATATTCCTAAAAAGAATTGTTATTTAAGTTGTTTACCTTGCAATAAAATTGTTATATTAATTACCTTTCCAGCAATACCTATTCAATGTTTAAAGCATCTTGACATTTATAAGAATTAGGCCTTAAACATTATTTATGAACGTTGATTCCAAAGAGTTCCTGACCCTTGCTTAACAGAATATGTCTAGGGTGAGAAATCTTCAAGAAAATTGGGGTGAAATTGTAATGTCATTGAAAACCGGAAGGGAATGTTAATGGAGTTGCTTGGAGGAAATTTGACTACACTTGCATTTTAAAATAAGAAGGCCTCTAACATGTCTTTGGAAATTAGATACATACATCAAAAATAAAGAAGCGAAAACATTATCAGACCTTAAGAGTTAAGGTCATCGTCTGCTACGCTGACCAAGAGTAGATTGGCAGATGTCTACAATCTACCCCATGTCTTACTAAAGTCTTATTATTTGAGTCAATATTATATAAATAATCGCATTTATGTTTTATAAATATGCTCTAATAAAATTATAAATATTTTCCCTTTTCCAAGAAGCGGTCATTGACTCAGTAAAGGCTTACTTCCTGTGGGAAAAAGGTGATTAAGGGGGTCGTTATTCTCAAGCAGTTCAAATGTTAACTAGCTTCGCAACTACCCCTAGTTATCACCACACAGCTGGGGATGAAACTTATGGGAAAATTAGGGTTAAACAAGAATGATACTGAGAAGAATTTTGGCAACAGTTTTAAAATCACTATTTTATCATATTTATCACATTTAACACACTTCTATTTGCTTATTACCGTAAAGTACGTACCTACCTACATATTTATGTTGTCTCTATCACCTAAGATTGACTTTAAGAAAGTTATAATCGGTATTAAGGATGCCCCTGTTTCCGTTAGTTTAAAAAGTTACTTAAGTTAATAAACATAACTTAAACATTTTTACAAAATCTAATTGTCATCAATTTCAATATTTTTGAAAAGAAATTGAGGTAAATAAATATTTTTATTGCCAGCACACGCGTCTACCAATTTTAAACAGCAAAACAATTTGTAACATCGATTATTACAATTTTGAACAGGGTTCGCGAACTTCCTGACCCCTAGCTATTGAACAAGAGAGGGGTGAAAGTTTCTTAAGAAAATGGGGGTGAAATGGTAATGACATTGAAAAGCGGAGGCGAATGATAATGGAGACGTTGCTTTGAGGAAATTGGACATGAATTATAAGTGGTTTTGAGTACCGGGCGGAGTGTATTGGGAATTTGTAATTTTTATTAAGTTCATTCGTTATTTTAAATAAGGTTTGAAACTGTATATAATTAAACATGTTACAACGTAGTTGGTATTGCGAATACGAAAAATATTTAAGGTTTTCCATCGAACAAATGAATCTTCCGTAGGTATATAAAATTAAGAACAAAAAGTAATTAAGCATTCGATTTCGATCAATGTCGAACATAAACGTTTGTAATATGATAAATATTAGCAAAATACCTTCTGTTAAGAAGGCGAAGTCGTTAGGTTCTTATTTTATGAAACACTATGACAAGTCGCAGGAATGTTCCAGAAGAAAGTTACTTATAAAAGTACTTACACGACTTTGGAGACTACTACCCCTATCAGGTACTACATTTTATGTCTTCTATTCGAAGGTTGTCTGGGAAGATCTACTATTCAAGGACAAATTAGGAAAACACCCTGTAAAAATTCCATTAAAAACCTTGTACGAGAATAATATCTGAAACAATGTTAGTGTGTCTGGATCTACAGGGTACATGTACTGGGTTATGATAATTTTGTTTTATATGTTATGAATGTTATATACCCATATATAAACAAAATAGGTTAGTTTTACTTGCGTTTGACAATATTTTTATTTTGTGGTTATTCTCTACCTTTTATTTTTCTTTTTCACCATTTTTCTCCAAGAGATAACAAACAAGGAGTGGAATTGCTTGCCTGCGTCTGTGTTTCTTGATAATTACAACCTGGACCTCTTCAAATTTAATGTGAATAGGCATTTACTAGGCAAGCTTGCTACATCATAGGCCA
>DWFV01000794.1:0-12745 GCA_018246775.1 Parelbella machaon machaon
ATGTACATTATTAGAGATCGATTCTAATAATGTAAATTGAAAATTCTAATAATTGTTGATCTCTAATAATGTACATACATTATTAGAGATCGATTCAAGTTATGTTGTAACGATGTAACTTCATACTTTCGCGATTTTAAATACTCTACGGTTTATCTGTCGCTAGCCATGTTGCAAAGAGACGAAAAGGATGCGTTTCTGAATTTTTCATAAAGTATTTTACGAAAGTGAAGTAGTACCTCATTTGACGGACGAAAATGAAAAAGCTGATATCCTTGCGTAACGCATTGTCTAACCGGTAAAGACTGCCAAGTACAGTATCATAGAATAGACAATATACTATGTACGTAATGTAAGGGGTCTAATTCGAACTGGGGATATGACTTAGTAGGTCTACTGTTACTTTCCAATGGAATAATAGAAATCGTGCTGTTTAAAGCGTTTGCGTATTTCTGTTTATAACTCGTACAATTTGCCATAAAAAAATCATTGTAGATACGAGAAACTAAAAATTTACTTCATTAAAAGTCTTTATTATAAAGTTTATTCTAAAAGCTGATGTAATTACTGAACGAACTGGCTGACTGAAATAGCTACTTATGCTCTAAACTAAGAATCAGATAGAAGAGTAAGAAGTCATTGCTGAACGCGAGGTCCAAAAAGAGAATCAGCATGAAAACAAAAGACAATCAAGATTATATAAGAATAAAATTAAATGAACTTGAAGGTGTCATTGAAGTGATATATAAAACGCTATTATCATACATTTCAAAGAAGAAAGGTTGTTACATTTTGTGAAGTAACGTAACGTTTCTGACTGGATCTAGCTAGCAAAGATTTAAACAGAAACCAGTAGTAAATATGGAAAGCAAGAATAATAGATGTCGGTTAGTAGATGTATTTATATTGCTAAACGATTCTAACATATTAACGACATGGTGTAATATACGAGTAGAAAGGGTGTCGCAGTGTGAGCATGCTAATTAAACATTCACGAGGCATACTACCGTTGACGTGTAACTAGCTGTCAAAGATATTGTCAGCATGTTAATGTGTGTGGCAATACAATTAAAAAATATATATGTAGATTCAATCAAATAATGATGATGGAGACATCTACACTCATGGCTATCTGATCCCAAACTAGACAGAGCGTTTGCTGTGTAAATTCGTATAAATATATGCTTGTATAGATAATATTTCAATTGTTCTTATTTTTTATTTTTTTTTATTAGACAGAATGGTGCTCATCACACAATAATTTTGTTTCGGGTGCGAATTAAACCGGTGACCCTACCTCAATAGTCAGATTTACTAACGACTGAATTAATAGGCCAGTTGTTAAAGATTGTACGATCAAATAAATTTAATTTGACTTGCCGCAAGCAATTAGAATAATGATAGATTTCCTTCGTGTACCGAATAATAACTGCCTTGGAGGGGTCAACTTAATTATTATTTGTATATTTTGGCAGTAGAAAAAATTGATATGAAGTTAAATTTACATCAAGAGTATGACATACGAATAAATTTTAATGAGACCTTTCAAAGACGCGAGTTTACTACCCAAAATTAATTCTCACACAAATCATCAAAAATATTGGCTATGGCCATTTTGAAATCATAGATGTGATTTAACCCGTGATAGTGATAAACCTAAAAACCTTGTATTAATAATACCACAACAAAAGCACACAATAAAGTATACAAAAGTAGGAGTCAGATAGTGCTGCAAATTTTATATAAGAGTATGAAATGCACAAAATTTATTTTGCCGAACCGTAAAACTTTAATATTAAAGCGCCACGTAAACAATGAAATTCGTCTCGCGTTTGATGCTGATTTTTCACTTCATTAAAAAAAAGGGGCCAACGGCACAAAGTGAGACGTTAATGGTTCTAGAGAGCCCGCGTCGGAGAATCCATAAACAGTATACAAAAACAATTTAGCGATAGGATTTTTCCAAGCCCATTTATACAACAATTTCAAGAATTTTGAATATCACGAACACCAACAGACGGTCCCAAGCTTCTCCATGATCAATGGTCACGATTTTTGTATATAAGTAAGTCGAGAATCAATCTTACTATTGCCATTTACATCATTATCATCGGCTCGTCTCGGTCCACTGGAAGACATATGCCTTCCCAAAAGAGGTGTTTGTTCAAAATCACCACGCTGATCATGAGGGTTGAGGATTTGTCTGGGGAGGATCATAGTCACATTGCGAGTACATATCTCGTATTTGCTAGTTTAAGGCCTTCAAGATATCAACGTATATTATTGAAGAAATATTTGCTATCTTCGACTAGTTAATGGCTTAGAGAAGCTCCTGTCGCATCCAGGTTGAACGACCGAGGGATAAATCGGGATATACAGAGAAATCTCAATACAAATGCGAAAAGTCGCTCTGTTTTAGACGGCCAGGTCGAAATAGATATAGTTGTGGTGCCAAAAAGAAGTGAAGAACTATAAGTACATAACAAATACATATGTGACCTAAAATTAAACCAAAATGGGAACGGCTATTGAATTTCAGTACGATTAATATATATGCGAACCCGTACGTGGCCAGCATGCAGACTATGGCTTTACCCTTTTCATATGATGAGAAGTCAAGAGACCCGTGTGCAACATTGTAACGATAAAATGGTTGTTAATGATGATTCAAACGACACGTCTTATCATGTTTAATAAAAATGTATTGTTTTTACACGTACCTTTTTATTGGCCTTTAAGATCACATCGCAAAACGTGGCAAAGTTATTAAATATTTGTGGCAAATTTAATTGCAGTCGAATAACATTTTTTTACAAACACCAATGTATGCTTTGTTTTAAAATAAAAGTGGCAATTTCATACACAAATATACAAAGATCAGTTTCTCTTATCTAAATTGAAATCATAATAAGTTTCGAAACTGCAGTGGCGAAAGAGAAATTGATAAGCATAAAATTCTGCTGTTGTGTTTTGTTTTTTTGCGAGAGAAGAAAAGTTGTTTTAAAAAGCAAATCGATTTTTTTACAAATATATCTAAATGGACTATTAAACTGTCATACTTAAACAAGCCAAAAACTGGATTAGGATTTCAAATTATCGGACTTTTATCAATCAAATTAAATTACAGTTGGTCATAAGGTGTGTATAACAATATTAAAGATCGACACTACGTTAACTTTCTAAAAATAAAAGAAGCCTATAATGAACTACGTTTAAAAGGAAATTGATTTTTTTGATTTATCGATGGAAGAAAAAGCAATATTCGCCTAATTAAGACTCAACACATTTAATCCCTC
Source organism: Parelbella machaon machaon (assembly GCA_018246775.1). Classification (NCBI taxonomy): domain Eukaryota; kingdom Metazoa; phylum Arthropoda; class Insecta; order Lepidoptera; family Hesperiidae; genus Parelbella; species Parelbella machaon. The sequence continues at coordinate 3,297 of DWFV01000794.1, forward strand.
CATTTGTTAGACGGTTAACAAAATAATACTAATGATCAAGCATAAAATGTTAACTGCCGGTCCGTTCTTTATTAGATGGGGAAAGACGTCGTATATTAGAACTAATGGACGTAAATTGACTCAGATTTGATAAACTACCCTGTAAACAGTACTAACTGTTTAGAAGAATATTTTATGTAGTTAGTGATCAAGTTAATATGTTCCAAGTGTAGCATTTGAAGACACAGCGGCTGTCATTGATATAACAATGCAAACGAGTTTTTAATCTACTGTTAAATGGCAGCTGAGGTCTATTAATCACTTAACATGGTATTTCGTAAAACGTTATACACGCCTTGTGCATATAGAGAATTTAATCCTCTCATTCATCTTAAATTTGTCCGGAAAAATTATCGCAATTGTAATTATGATAGTTAATAGCCACTAAAAATAAGGTGTGATTCATAAATTTGACAGGTTAAGCCTTGATTTTGCAATGAACCGTAACCGTTTATGCGCGCAATAAAGGTATTTTTGAATCAATTATTGGACAGGTAAATCGAAAAGATTTCAATGTCTATGTAGTTCAAATGACATCGTTTCACAATTCAGAGCTATGTGGAGATGCATCGAAGCGCTAAATCGGTCAGATACAACGGTTCAGTAAACACACATAGCCTACTTATAGGATGTGAACCAAATAGCATGTTACCAGCGAACGAACAAGAATGTCACATGGCCGTACCAGCGCGAGATGTATAAATTTCTATCAATTTTAATTTGGAACAAATTGCTTTTCCACTGTTCCAAACGAAAGATAATCCTTGATTTCTTTTTAAAGCTACTTAGCAGTAAAGAAATACCTTCGCATAGGGGCAAAATTATACAATTGGAAAGGTTGTGTGGCTCTGAAATTGAAATTGAAATTGTTTGTTATACAATTGGAAAGTGGGTTTGGCTCTGTTTTTAAGCCATATTTGAAGGAAATCACCAGTTTTCAGTATCCGACATAAGAGTATCAAAACGAATACCTAAGAAACAACATTATCAACAGACATCGAAAATTCGTGACCAAATAACTAAATAAGACTAACAGAACTAAAACCTGGAAATATTTCAACATCCGGAACACGGAACTACAATTCAAGCGAATTCAAAGAAGGATTAAAAATAGAAATCTAGAGTCCGCGCTCTCGAAACCGCACATCAAAGTGAAGTCTAATAGGACTAGAAATATAACCCTAGGCTTAAATAAAGCTCTTATCAACTACTTTGATAAGTTTGATAAGGATAATATAAACCGTTCAAAATAAAAAATAGTAAGATTTTTTTACCAACTGCCATATTTTTTATAAAAACCATCTTTTAGGTTTTCGCTGAAATTTTATATAATAATATGGGGAATACTGAAACCTTGGAAATAACCTGGTCTACTTAGATAACTATTTAAATCAACCCCATAAAGAGCGATATGATTAGACAGGTTTAAGTTATTTCGATTTTCACCCGAACAAAATCACGGAAGACAATTAGTATGCTACGCAAATACTAAGTAAATAGAAGCTTCTTATATTATTACGTCTCAGAAATGAAAGCGTAGGGTTAGCATTACACATTTATCACTTCAAGTAATTTCTTGGGTAAGAAAGTGTCTAATTCATCACGTCATTTCGGTATACCGCAGCGAACGCTTCGCTAGTCGTGGAAATTTTCGTGCTCGGTACCTCAAGGCTAAATATGAGTTTTGCACACTAGTTGGAACTAAAGTTCCGATTTTGGGTTCAATTTTCCAAGAAATAATATTACTTTTAGGCAATTCCAAAAAATAACATCTCATTAAGCCACCAATTTAAGTAATGAACGAGTTTTGATACTTATCGTTATTTAATAGATAATTGTAACTGTAAACCGATATTAGATGTGGTTCTTACGAACTGAGTAGGCTTTAGACCATAGTCTACTCTGGACCAATGCAGTTTGGTTAACTTCACATGCTTTAGAGATTTTTTTGCATCTTTGTAGCAAATTATATTTAATAATTACAAGTGAGTTAGTAAAATTAAAGCTCCGCAGAGAGAAATGAGAGAACACGAAATCGAACCTCTAAACTCTAACCTTGGTTTGAGGTATTCCAAGTCATCAGAATATAAATGCTCTTCAAATTGCCATAATGTTATCGTTACTATTTCAATGAAAATAATTTTCATCAATGTTGTAGTTGTATTGCCCTAACAATAAATAATTACGTAGGAAACAGAAATCTGGATTCCAGGACCTAAAGCCTCATACGTAAGATGGAATGATTTATCCCGCACATCCAATTACATACTCCTTACACATAACCTCAAGATGAATTAAGATCAGATTCTCCAGCGATTCAATTTTCATAAACCAAATAACCAACGGCGTGTAAAACGGGCTTTTCGGGGGAAGGTTTTTCCTATTTTCGGAAACACATCTCGATAGACGTGATGATACATCCCGCTACAACCTTAGCTTCAAGATTCTAAACACTTAATATTAGCCTTGTATTCTCACATTTATTTCGTATATGAAAACGTGTTACTTCTAATTTATCATCAATCCTTTTATCGTTCAACTACTGGACACGGGTCTCCTCTTACAATGAGAAGGGTTAAGGCCATAGTCTGTGAGGCTGACGCTGACGACTGACGCTGACGCTGTGACAAGTGTGGATTTGGACACTTCACAGACCTTAAAGAAGGTTCACTATTAATTGCCTCTAGCAAGGCTCGCTTGACCTTTCAGATTAGACAGGCGAAAAAACAATGAGAAAAATTTATGGTCAAAAAATATGTATATATTTCATATTTTTATATTAAAGATTTTTAAACCAGATTAGTTCCGACTTTAACCGAGGACGTTCTTCATAAGCCCCCGTCAATCGCAACGATGACCGCGGGTTAGTTAAGCGGATATTCCATTTAATCACATATGTAGCATATAATTAATGTATTAATATTTTGACTTGTACTCTTGTCAATTCATTGAGTCTAGACCTGTAGACCATCAATCACTCAGTTGTGATCTACTGTCCATAACTATAAAAATGAAAGTTGTGACTAGTAAGTGTGTCACCCACACTGTCCTAAGAAGTGAGCGAGAGAACTAACAAGTACAGAGCTGTGGTTAATAAACTAAATGAACGAAAACGTTTTTTTGAGAAATTACCTCCTGATATGCGCTGTTGTATTTGGAAAATATTTTGGGATTGTGAGTTATTTGTCTGAAATCAGGTCTGGTATTTATACCCTATTTCCAAACATGGTCAGATTATGCTCTGAATGGTCAGAAATGCTATATACATACATCCATCTATCCATCCATCAGCCTTTGGAAGTCGTCTACTTAACATATACTTCCTCTATTCGGCGCTACTCCATCAGATCCTCGGTCCAATGCGCTATTAAACCTGTGTATAAAGATACGAAGATTGCCCCATATTAAATAGGACTTCTATGTCTTTTGTGGTATTAAACATAGATATGGACATGTTACCGCCCTATATTAAATGAGACTTCTCTTCCAGACCAAATTTGTCACTTAATGATAAATATAGACCAAGATCTCAGGCTGCCAATGACTGGCAGAAGGCCACTGGATGAATTAGTCAGTGTTCCATATGCATGCACCCTCTGTACCCGTAACTGGGACAGTGTCGGAAATTTCGCCGCTTTGCTTCCACTCATGAATAAAAGACAGAGTTGATTACTTAAAAGATATTAGACGTTGTCAGGCTCTGGGTCATGAATAGTGGCCGATTGATACGATATGGCTTTCCGCTCAGTACAGCTAGAAGAATTATGGAGATTTAACTGCACAAGACATGAAATGACGTCATCACTGAAACGTCAATACATTATCAATGGCGCCAGTATTGATTAAAAATATTGCACGCCACGCATTGTCCATTACGGTGTATGCAGGGAGCACCGGAACAGTACGAGTGAGTAATTTAGAAGCACGTAAAGTGCTGTAAGAACATTGGGTGTAGATATTTGGCACTCAGTTCTAATTCTATAGAAACACGTCTATTATTAAGAAATTATTATTAAGCTCACCAGCACGTGTCTTGTTGGATTATGGTTATGTAATTATTCACGCGCGTCTATTATGGAGCGACACAAAACCAAGATGGTTCATGACCATATATTATGTGATGTTAAAGACGTGAGTAACGCTCTTAGGATATTAAACCACTTGAAAAGCGTATGTCACTCTATGCGATTGCAATTCCTCACGAGAAGTATGAAGTTCTTATTGATTTTGATTGAGTTGATTTCGATAATCAAATTACCGATACAAAGAACGTGATAAATGTAAACGAATCACGTCAGATCGTTAAGGATGGATACATTTAGCACCCCGTGCTCCCTGTCTACTTCGTAACAGACCTGGCATGATGGTAGAATGAGAAAAAAATGTATATTCCATATGTGAGCACTCAGCTTTTCAAATACCCTTAATCGATCAGACGTGATCATTTACAGCCTCTATGTTACCCCTTTCGCGACCCTAGTGCTCTTCAAAGGTCTAAGTGGGGTTGGCCTTTCACACCTGTTCACGTGAAGATTCCTTATGTGCAGAATTTTGCGTACATTGTTAAAATTTAACCCTTCTAAATTAATAACAGCCAGACGCTTTCAGACACGTCCATGAAGGGTTTGTTATATATGCTTTTTAAATATAGGCACATCTATATCACCATCAACCCTTTTGGCGTACCTACCTTCTTACATACGAATATTGTCTCGAAAATAACTCCAATAGGGTTATAATACATTTGAATTTTTTTTTAATCACACTTCATTGCAAGTAAATCAAGAAATAACCCCAATATCTCTGCAATGAGAGCTTGAAGGCGCTAAGGAATGTGACCTTGGTCAAAGCAAGTACATTTTTTACTCCTCCGATCATTATCTCCGAAGCTCGCAGATCATAATCGCGAACTGCCAGATCTTATAGCTTTTTGCTTTCAGAATTTGATCCATCTGGCTATTTGTACGCTTGTTTCATCGTCAGCGATCAACTTGAAGCGATTAAGGGTTTTCTCTCTTGTCTCTCTCGACCCTTTAACCATACCACTGTTGTAACATGGGTCTCCTCTCAAAGTTGGGGTCATAGTTTACCAAGCTAAGGTATGCAGATCTCTCTTATGTGTCTAAACATTTATTAAGCATACTCTTACTATTTCTACATCTTCTACGCTAACTGGCTACATGTTACATGGCATATCTGATTGTTAATAACTAGATTTTATAATTCTTGCGTTACTTATAAAAATATTATCATCGACGATTATTATCGCTATATCGTCGAACCAGATATAAAATGGGTTACACAGAGGGTGGCGATGATGAATATCTTTTTTACGGACGATGTACGAAGCTAAACGTTAGTAATACAGATACCTTAAAACACAATTGTATGTGGCAAAAACTTTAATAAGCGTGCCTCAGAATAGTATATAAATAGGCTTTATACGCAGTTTCACTCGTTCATGGTGTAATGACTCTTATTTTTTAGACGTTAAAGTCTACAATTGCTTATAATTAAAATTCGCTGTACCACAATCTAAGTACAGGCGAATTTAAACTTTATTACTATCGCCTAAGGTGTATATTTAAAAAATGATAATGTTATTTAGGATTGATTGATGATCGTGAAGGAATGTGTGATCTTAACTTAATGACGTGTGTTGAAGTTAAGATTAAAACGAAATTTAATTATCAAAACATCATTATTTTAATTAATATAACATCAGATCAGGTATTACTTACATGTAAAGATACTCTTTTTACACCCAACAAAGAGCCAATACTCGTCCTTATAACATAAATATTAGTAGGAATCGAACCCACAACCCATTGCTCAGGAATCAGGGTCGCTAAACCGTGAACCTACCGCCCAATCCACTGCATTCTATCACAAAGGCTTGGGTTTAAATCCCATGCAAGCAGATCTAACTGTACTAAGCTAAATGCATTTTGTTATATGAAATATCACTTGTTGTAAAGGTGATGGAAACCATCGTGATGAAACCTGCACACCTTAGAGTTCTCCATAATGTCCTCTAAGGCGTGTGATGTCTGCCAACTTGCAGTTAACACTTATCGTTTTAAGCCGAGATGCCTGTCCAGTAGTAAAACAATGAAGGAGTAGTTATGTTGAACCGCTCTCAAATTACCTGAAACAAATAAAAAGTAAAATTAGCCCATGTGCTATTAAATCATACGTGGCATCTGTCGTAGCTTAATAATTTACATGGCATTTATCATGGCTTTATAACTCCATTTAAGTATAGTATTCCATGTAATATTACACGTAGTCACAGAAGAAATAGTCATTCTCGTCACACAAGTAATTGTTCTAGATGGGAATCGAACTCGACACCCGCAACTAAGTTATCAACGTCACTAACCACTAGACCAACAGGCCAGCCATGATTAGTAGACATTCAAATATAAGTACAGCTAATTTGCCAGAAGTAGATTGACTTCTCGCACAAAGCTAATTACGATCGCCGACGCCACACAGTTCCATATGTTATAACATCGACCACACGTATTGGCACAGAGTAATTCACAACAGAGTGTATCTTTAATATATATACTTAAGTAGCAAACGTACATAGTACTTTGCTTTAGCCTTTACACCAATGATCGTAATTAAATTAGCACGCGTTTTCGGAACAATATGATTAACCACCTCCAGGTCAATCTCGCTGCAACAGGCGAGAGCTCATGAATGAGGATCTTAGATAGTTCCGAAACTAATCGCGAAAAAACATACGTGAGTTGCAGCTGGCACATAAATTTATCATGTACAATACAATCAAAATGATCTTTACATGTATTCGGGTACATAAAAACCATATAACAAAATATGTCATTGTTCGTACAATGGTCCTATCGCTCAACAATGATATCTTTCATAGAGCTACAACTTCGCAGTCATATTAGTTTATTATTCCCCAAAAATATAAATAGTTTCAAAATAACATTGGTGATTAATATATCTACCGGTTTAATTTACGTACGATTTTCGGACTGGCCAGACCACTTTCGGATCTATACGAGGTCCTTCATCAGGAGTTCCCGCCGTTTGCTTCGAGGTCGCGGACCCAGTACAGATTCTTTGCCATAGGCCATCAAGAAAAACGTACATCAGTTAAGCCGGTACATATATTATATATTCATGTGTACTCACGAGCCATTAAAAATAAAATAAAATTGGAGTTACTCTGTGAACTAAAGAGACGTCTTCCAACGTATTAAACGTCGTGTCACAGCACCGTCGCGTCGATTGTCTGCGGTGCGAGGGAAATCCAATTGGTATTCTCTACGCGTTGCCATGGCTACGTGGTGTAATCAGCTAACATTATTAGCCGATAGAGATTAATGATACTCGATTATATAACGTTTCTCATATCGATGTACGACCACTCCGGTGTGGTAACAGTATTTATTTATTATTTATTGTTTAACCTACCATAAACTTTAACAAAAAATGGATTCTATGCATGGAAGCAATTAAATATCTGCTAGAGAGTCCCGTGGAAATGAGAATATGAAACAGATGGTAATATGACTATTTGCGTGTATATATACGTGTATGTATACGTGTATGCGTGTGTGTCTGTATGCGTGAGTGCACATGTAGTACTCAAGGTATATTTTATCCTAACAATATTCTCTGGACATAGGCCTCAGCAGAGGCAAAATAACGGTGCCTATGCCTATTGGTGAAGCCTTTGTCCAGCAGTGGACGGGAGTAGGCTGATAATGATGATGATGATGATGATGAATATTCTCTACCAGTCTTCTTTTGGTGTAAGCAGCATTATAAGCGGCATGTTACAAGCAAACAGAAGCACAAAAAAGAACAAGATAGGACAAAAAATATTTCATTTACTGTACTCATTGTACTGCAGACGTTAACAAGTTAGTAAGGGAGTGATGATAGTATAGACGACACGCAACGTTCTTTGTAAACACGAAAATTCCACATCCTTTATTTATCTCAGTGTACTGTAGGAACTTACCAAGCTGCAAAATCCAGAATGCATCGTAGATACATATGTCAGACCATAAAGAACTAGTAATGAGTTCTCTACGTGAGAACGACACTCAAGGATATTTATTACGGTACGTAAAATCCATACACGTGCTAGTTTGTTTTTTATGCATTTTTTAGATTTTTTTGCTGCCAGTATCAGTGCAATAATGTGGTTAAGCAACAGTTATTGAGTAATTATTGTATACAAAACTAGCATGTGTTGTATACAAGAACGATTTATTGGTATTTTTAAGCGTTATTTTGCCAATTATTCACGTATGGACCTGGAAGACTTCGATCAGTAGATTGGTCAGGACTTGGTGCATTTATGGCATTTATGTAAATAAATATATGGGTATATTACATATCATTTATAGAAACCCAGTTTCTTTAAACGTAGGAGTGTCAGTGATGAACTCCAACCGATTTAAATCCCTCGATACTCATCTACACTCTTTCTCACCACCACGAATACTCTACAATCTTCTGCATACCCTTGCCTTCGTCCATTAACCTAACCAAATACAAATCTTCAAACCTTTCTAAATCCTAATCTCAAATTCATTACATCATCGATACATCTCTTGAGGAAATTGAGACAAATTTCAAAATACATTTGCGACCGATCATTGTATGTAACTATCGGTATTACGTATTGTGTTACGTACATATATCAATCTTCTAATGGCAGTGCAGATGATGCAAGACAGGTAGCGATGGACGCAACTGGAAGTGCACTTACGGCTGAATATCACGAGATTGGTCCGCGAGATAAAAAGCAGTGTTTCAAAATTTATGAAATCTTTTTTTTATCTAGAATGTTTTGTTTCATCTCAATCATGTTTTTATAGATCATCTATGCGCTCATATATTATTTTTTCACATTTGACTCACAATGTTCTCTGCTTATCCCAAAAGGAATATTCCTTTACAATATATATTGTAATGAAATAACAGTAATAATATTACTCATTATCTCCAGCCCTAATAGGCACTCAGCAAGATTGTCTCTACTCTTGATTTCCATAATAATCTGAAGTTAGGTCGTCTGCGTGAACGGCACCCATTCCCTCTTGAGAGGTAACGAAAGAAAGTACAGACACCTTTTATTTTAAACACAAAACTATTATTCGTCATTGATCTGTCAATAGCGTCTGTCCTCAGCTTGCCTCATCCCACTTCTGCCTGTAACGTTTCACAAATCTTCATCTCATCTAATCGGAGGACGTTTTACGCTATATTTGCCAATAGGTGTCTGTTTCTTATAACCAGTAACATCACGTTATTAAATTAGGGGACATTGTGCTATAAATAATAAACGTAACATCACGCCTAAAATCCCCGAAGGGGTAGGCGGAGGAGTGTAGTACACTCCCACGTTTCACCAGTTA
>DWFV01000795.1:0-12743 GCA_018246775.1 Parelbella machaon machaon
GATTTTTCTAGTTTAGAATTTCTAGTAGTGACTCGGAGTCTGGAATCGTGCCCGGTGTATGGCAATAGGCTCACCACGTATTCCATGAGACTTAAACGTAACTGTTGAAACGTAGGAGTGTACTACGCTCCTCTGCCTACCCCTTCGGGGGTTACAGGCGTGATGTTACGTTTTTTCAATAAATATAATCGATTGACGGACTTGATTACACATGAAAGCTTAATTTAACTACAAACAAATCCCATATACGATATGTACGAATATCTCACATGAAAATAAAAACCCTAAGTATTTGATAGTTTTGCTCATGTACTCATGCCCACAGAGAAGATTTGTTAAAATTCTGTACCTTATTTTTACCTTACATAATATTCTGCACATGCTTATCACACAAATACGTGAACTGTAAAGGTATCGACCCTAAAAACCTTCGTCTCAAGGTCATGGACCACTACACCGAAGGGCGCGTCACGACATCGTTTCATTAAATATTATATTGTTATATAATGCTTGGAGAAAATAAATTAATAATTAATGTTTTGATTAAGTTTAATAGTATTTTAAAAATACAAATCCCGTAAAATTATTGTTCCATAACTATGTATTATTGTAAATAACACTGCAATAAAGTTATTTATTGGACAATTATGATATAAAAATTAAAATTTCCTACATTTTATTTATTTACGGCGTCAAACGCAATTGAACGAAGTCAAAATTAAATAATATTTTATGACTACAATAAATAATAAACGTTAGTAATGTATTATATGTATATAGAACTTCTTAACTTTATATCAAACACACATTTTTTAAATTGCATGTTTTTGTATTAAATTTGAAATTTAATAAAAATCAATAATTAATCTTTGTGATAAGTAAGTTGATTCTCCTATGAATTTTATATTCAGCATACTATATATTACATAGCATATTAACAAAGACGGCCAAATACTTTATTGTGAGTATAATTCCATAAGAATTATACATATTATGAGAGTGAAAATTTGTATAGATGTATTTTGCAGTCATTACTTATTTCGTTTATTTATTTATTTATTTTTTACGTGCGTACGAGTCTTGGCACATTACAAAATTTTCTAACATTTTAAAACCTATATCTAATATGTGTAACATCACGCCTGTAATCCCCGAAGGGGTAGGCAGAGGAGTGTAGTACACTCCAACGTTTCACATCTAATATGTAATAGATCTGTTTTTCTCCTGCGCAGCAAGGATTATAACATAACTAGAAAATATTTTATCAGTGGAAATGAAATAGATTATTCTAGAGCCTTATTGTCAGATCGATTACTTTATACTGAACCCCCTTTTATTCTAGAGTTTTCTAATAAAGTTCTTAAAATAACTTAAAGTATACATACAAACTCTTAGTGGCTCCAGGACTGCATTTTCTACCACTACCCTTACAATAGTCTCACCATCATCAGCATCAGCCCATCACAGTCCACTGCTGGAAATAGACCTCCCCCAATAGTCTAATTTCTTTTAAATACCACGTGTGATTTTTATGGGGTTCGGAGAGAATGTCAGCTGATAGTTTTATAATTAAAAATTGTAAGCTAAAATATACGTGTAGAAATTTTATAAAAGCATTACAATCTACAAAGTCATGAAGTACATAAGTTACAGGCAACTTCGTTATAAACTTGAAACTTACTTAGTTCGGATTTGAAGTAACAAAAGGATTGATTGTAAGCTTTTAAAAACATTCGTCTTATTTGATAGTACCAAAAATATTATCTTTAAACACTTCGTTTAACTTTTATTATATGGAACAATGTTTTTTGCTACAATGTTCGAGACAACCTTTTTGTAGCATGCGGTGCCGTTAATAAATTTGCCAATTACAAAATTTGTACGTAATATCACGCCTGTGATCCCCGAAGGGGTAGGCAGAGGAGTGTAGTATAATCGCGTGTTTCACCAGTTACGTTAACGTCACATTGAATAGGTGATGAGCCTATTGCCATACACCGGACACGATTCCGGACTCCGAGTCAGTACTAGAAATTCTAAATTAGAAAAATCCAAGCTAGCATCCGACATGGAGACATTTAAACAACGCCATATGAATCGTATAAATCTATTCGCTGTTCTTTCCAACGGATGTTAAGACTTCAATTTGATGCTTTTTATGAGGAATGCCAGAAAGTAAACAAAAAACAAAATGACATAACTGTTGATTGACGCCTTACTGTTAATTTTTTGTCTGTGGCTCGCAACCTATTTTCTGAGGTGCTCGAATGAGATTTGACGTCATCTGATTTTTGCATATAATTATAGTATAATTATAATAGTTATGTGTATGCATATATCTATTTTGGACTGTCTCGTTGATCGATTGGGTTCAAGCGAGTTTACTGTTCGGGAGGTCCTGGGTTCGATGGGTTCTACGGGTTTTTCTAACTTGATTTTGCCAGTAGTGGCAAGGAATTTGGATATCTGCCCGGTGTATGCCAGTAGGCTAAGCCATGTTCTACATGGGACTGGCATTACATTTCTCTTCTTACCTGTTCTGGGAAATACTGACGTGATGTTATGTTATATGTGTGTCGTTACTTATCCCATTATATAGAAAGTCAGACCTTCTAGTGTTAAGTGTAAAGACAATCAAACGAACATATTACTAGAAATTTTTCAGCGTTCTTTAATAAGTAAATACATAAAGTACTTAATGACATGAGTCCCGAGACTTTCTATATAAAACTTGACTTTCAGTGTCAGTATCAATCTATACTTCAGTAGTAAGTTGAAGTGGACGTCAGGTCTCTTCAAGCTGCTGGGAAAGATGCATCATCAGTCGTGGAACATAAAAATATTTCAGTGAAGCTTACAAATTTAAAAATTTCAATATTCAGATTTAACACATTCTTGGCTACTGTCTAAACTGTAATATAATTTTTTATGGCGTTTTACAGTTTTCCTACTAATTATTACTCACTCAGTTTTATTTGTCTACGCCCTCGACTTGTTATTAACCTTAAAAAAGATTATTTTAAATGGTGCCCATAAAAATCTTTTATACTGTTATTACTGCGAGAAGAAATCATCTTAAGATTGTGATAACAATTACTTTTTACAGTAACAAGTAAATATTTGTCGAGTTGTATTTTAATTTTTACGGTGCAATCATAGCCTTATGTATTTTGGGATTACTAAAGACAGGAAGTGACCTAGCGCCTCACTATGTATTATGCTTGGGGTACAATGAAACATAGGTACTCTACTGACCCTATTAACTCTACCACCTCTACTGCCTTTACGACCTCTATTACCTCCGCCAACTCTACCACCTACCATCTCTACCATCTCTACCATCTCTACCATCTCTATCATCTCTACCATCTCTATCATCTCTACCATCTCTACCATCTCTACCATCTCTACCATCTCTATAATCTCTACCATCTCTACCATCTCTACCATCTCTACCATCTCTACCATCTCTACCATCTGTACTATCTGTACTATCTCTACCATCTCTACTATCTCTACAATCTGTACTATCTCTACCATCTCTACCATCTCTTTTACCTCTGCCACCTCTTCCAGTCTCAGGGAACACTATCATATTCAACACAAGGAGAAGATTACTATTACTACTGAAAACATTGCTGTGCAAGACTAACTCAATTAATCATTACTTTGATACATTCACTTAATAAAGTTAAAAGTAATAAGTTTCGTTACAATAGATTATTATCGACATGCACACACAACACGCGTGTTAAATATTACAAAAGGAAGATTGTGTAACTGTCGCACAATGTTAACAATTACATTACATTACATATTATGTCACCATTACAAATATGTTATAAAACTATTAATCCCTATGACTTTAACTATGGACAGAATTATTTGAATAATACCTAGTCTTTAAATTTTTGACACTTTACCATTTTTATGTAATTTAGATATATTAATTATAAAAAATATAGTTTTTATTAAATCAATATTACTTTTCTATGGCTTTTTATTGTTTTGGTTATTTAATCAAATCGCCGACGAATAATCTTTTATTGATATCCACTGAATTCGTGGCGGTCCATCACGATTCGATTTGTAAACTCGTTTGTACCGCGCGCGATTTAAATATGGAATATGCTTCCTTCTTGGGTTTTATATTTATTCTTCTATAATTATTTTAAAAAGACGCAAAGAGAGCTCTTCGTCAGAGTCGGCAACGCATAGGATACTCATCGAATCTTATAAAAAAATTATAGGCGACGGTTGCCTCTTACCGTGTGGCTCGTCTACCTGTGTGCCAGGATAGATATAAAAAGGCGCAAATTATGAAAATTCAACGATTTTTATGACATGACTCAGTTATAACACGTATTGTGTCAAGCATGTAGACTATCGTAAGTTTAAACAATACTTATTCTAACAAATCATAAGAATTATTACCATTGCCGGCTATTGCCAATAATACATGCTTTATGACAATGAAATGATGATAAATAGGGCTATATGACTTTTTATACAACTGTGAATCATTTACAAATCGTTCCACTATCGTCATCATAACTATTTTTATTGCGAATTATCAAATAATAAAACAGTTAACCATTATCGACTATTGCCAATAATGCATGCTTCATGACAATGAATATATGACAAATAACATATGTGTACATACATATTTTAATAATTCTGATTCATTTACGTCATAATTCTATTTTAGTTGCACAAATATCGTCGGTTAATCACTGATTATTCGATAATCGTAATCCAAGATTATGTTTATCAGCTCGACCAAAAATTCAAGCTGAATTCGGATGCTCGTAAAATATTTTTTTATTATACTTGATAAAATATAATAATTCATTGGCTTTACTTCTTAGTGCATTATGGAAAAGTTATAAGCCATGTTGTAAATGTAGGGAGTTGGGTGATATGGCTATTGGATGTAAAACAAAAAAAAATCCCCGCTCCCTCGTATTTGCGCTAAATATAGCCAATTATGCACCAAGTAAATAAATAAATAATAAAATAAATAAATAAATAAGTATACAGAAATAGACATTTATCGCAATCCAATAACATCTCTCAGAAAAACAATAATTCAGCATCTAGATTGAGAAAAAAAAAAGGAAATCATTTACGCCAATAATTTAAGCCAATTATGCACCAAGTAAATAAATAAATAATTAAATAAATAAATAAATAAGTATACAGAAATAGACGTTTATCACCATACAATAACATCTCTCAGAAAGACAATAATTCAGCATCTAGATTGAGGAAAAAAAAAAGGTAATCATTTGCATATATGTACCATTTTTACATTACTCTCGTTTTCATGGTATTTTATATTTCATCCTTGTATCTATATTATTAGTCTAGAGCAGTGGCAAAATTTGTAAATATTGTGCACGCTTGTAATTGGCATGCACACGTGTCTATAAAATCTTATATGTACAATACCTAACACAAAAATTGTGTCTAATGCTGTTGGCGTGACTTTAAATAAATAAATTAAATCAAGGTCTCAAACTCTAACCAAAGCAATTAAGGTTATTTTGATATCCATGTTTACCAAATCGGAATATCCCTGAACCTTTTGCAAGCTGTACTTTGACCTAGATACAACGTACAAGCAATTCTAAGTATGTGTAACATTTTTAATAATACTTTAGATATGTGAGTTATTTCAAACTCTACATAATTTTAATCTTATTCCTGGCTGTTGTACACGAGCACAAATAGATTATATGTTGGTTCAAAACAAAGACACCTAACATGTAATGGGCTATTCCTATATCGCCGTAGAGAAGCGGCGTAATTCAGTACGGAATCACCTTAATTTTGATTGAGGACATTGTATCAATATAGCGGCTATGTTTATTTGCTAGGTTTTTTTTTATGTTTTTGTTTTTTTTTATTTTTTTGCTTTTTTCTATTGTCGTTTTACTCTCCATTCAATCTTTTACTATTCTATAAACGTATTTGCTACTAAATAAGTAACAAATCTGATCTAGACGTGTTTCTGACTTTAAATGGCTTTTATTTCGTAACATTGGCTAACGTGACATTCGAGGGCGTATGACAATACTTATTTCTCCCCCTTGGTGACATAACACATGATCAATAAGGCTTGTACTTGTTTTTTTTTGTGTATTTCGGACAAAATACGTTTAAAACATTAAACATTTTGCAGATATTATTAAAATTAATTGATTTATTAATTATATCATAACGTCAGGTCACTTATGAAGTCACACAGAGGACAAACTAAATATCACAATTCTGACAGACCTGACGTGGTGATGTCTATGTATTTGAACATTCGGTTACATCGAAATATATAAATTCAATTATTATTTTCCATCCTATCCTCTTTTATTATACTATACACTCTTTTTTCTCATTTTTTTTTTCAACTGACTTTTAGTTGACTGGTGGAGAATGCCACTAGGCATTAAGTAACGCTTATAAGTAATTATATATTTTATAAAACGTAATGCGACATCATTTGTACCTACACGATAAAATTTACGATTGACCAATATTGTGCTATTGAAATATCAATAATTTCAACCGACAATACTGATAAGTATATTGACTACCATACGATAATTGCATAAAGAAAGACACGTGCCTAGGAAACAAAGAAAGCGAAGAATGCTAAACATAGTTATATACGTTTACACATAGTTCCTGACACGTGGCAAAGAAGACAGTTTAGTCAATTCAGACGGTAATGTCTTTGATTATTTGCCGTAACGCCTATCTGGACGAAACGGTGACTGATTGACTCTTAGCAAATAACGCGCACGTGTGTTAGAAGGTTAAATAGTATGATTATATCTGGTTTTTTAAAGGTACCTTGCGACATCACACATGGTCATCTGACCCCAAACTAGTCTGATCCTGTGCTATGGTAAACAGACATCTGATAAACATACATATAAATATATTTATTTATATTTATTTACACTTTATTGTATACCATACGCAGGCATAGCAAAGGGCGTACTTAATGCATTGCATTCTCCACCAGTCAACTCTTGGAGAATTATAAACATGGAAATATATAAATGCCGTTGAAAAAAAAATTTAGATAAGTTGAGAGAAATGCCTTTTTTTATAATTTTATAGAACCAGATTTAATTTATTAGTCACCAATATAAACAACTCTATAAATATTGTGTACGGCACAGTACGACAATGCCGTGACATTTAGTGCCGTTTTTTTTTTTAAAGTTGACGACTAGGTATAACCGTTATAATTAAAATATCACAAAAAACATTCAAAAGAGGATCGTAAAACAAATAACATTCATGTAATTCAACTAAGTACAAGTTTTAATTTAAAGATTCTACATAAGTTATTTTTGTGTCATAATAATAATACATTTTTAATGCAATCTGATCTTAAACTAATCAGAGTATATTTGTATTATAGTAACCAGACAGCTGATTAAAGTGTTAACATAAAGACATAGATTAGTAAATACACAGTTATATAGATAATTTTACACCCAGACTACGTGTAAATACACGTGTTCATAGTACAAATGTTTGTCCCGCCTGGAAATCGAACATGCGACTTCCGGCTCAGCAGTCTGGGTCACTAACGACTGGACTAGTCCAGTCGATTGCTCTATCGGGTAAGGTAGTCATTCGTTCGGGAAAATCTACTTGAAATTCGAGAAAACATCAAATTTAGGCAATTTTCCGAGCGTAATATTTTAACGTAACATCATGCATCTATTTCCTGAGGGGGTAAGCAGAGGATTGTAACGGTTACTCTTCCAATTACGTTTCTATGCAATACTATAATATACAAAGTTAAGAATAAAATATATGTGCGTGAAATTTTAAACCCATTAATTACATTACTCTTAAAATTCATTAAAAATAAATAAAGTTAAAAACAACTCACGAATATATTTCCAACCGTTATCTACTGAATAGAAAAGAATATAATGGAAATTCCAAGGCGTAAACATTTCGTCACGATATTTTCCTTAATGGCTGTAGCGAAAGAAATTCAATATTAAAAGTGAGCATAATGTGCTTGAATACAAACCTTAGGATTCCGGAGTAAAAGGTTTAAATCCAAATTACTCCAATCCTACAGGATAGAAGAATATACAAGAGGTGTCTTAGAAGATTTTGTATTATATTTGGCACTCGTTGCTTGCTGTCTACCCCGTAAATGGCCTAGCGTGATGGTAACAATGATAATATTAAAATTTTGCCCAGTAATGTCTTGTTGTGAGAGTTCACCGTGTGTAGAGACGAATAGTTGTAGATAAGTGTAGAAACGCCTATATTTAATCTTCTTGCGGTCTATTATCTCCTTAATGGCTTTAGGTGACACAGTTTACTTAAATTTGAAAGTTTTTGTCATGTGTCATATAGTAGTTAAAAAATATATGCCTGTCATATGTATATAAATGGTACTCTCGACCTGGCCTTCCTTTAGGACGTCTCCGATTTGATTGCAGTACCTACGCCAAGGTCTACCGTTAATAGACAAGTATGTGTGGTGACTGTGATGACGATAGATGTGACTGGACGAAATTTGTCTGAACAGTAACTAATTGGAATCCTTACTTGCAGCTTACCCTTATGGGACAAATATAACAAAATGTATGTGTGTTATTTGTAGGGCATATTTTGTTAATGTTGGCTTTCTTGTCGCATATTCACATATCTGTTCGTAAGATCCCAGTCCTTATCATCATTAAGACTTTATCGTTCGCTGTTGGACTGGGCGCTTTCCCCGAACTAAGGGTTTAAGTCTCAGTATAATAGCAGATTGGTAACTTATAAGCGAATACCCTGACTTCTTGTTTTATTGTCTCTTGACATATTCAGAACTATTTCACGTAAATTTAAAACAAATCACATCTCATTGGCGGTGCCAAATTATTGATACTTCGGTATGTTTACCCTTCATCTACCAAAGATTATTTTTCATTTAGATACAGCTCTACTGAACTACGATTAGAGACAGAAACATATGATGCTATATATTTATTTACATTAATGTACTTGAGGAAAAACGACATTACGGCAGTACTCGTTATTACATGAACGTGATGGGTCGAAGTGTAAATGTGACTGTGGATTTCTATACTAACATGAAACTATTAAAGTAATGCCTATTCACCGACCACAATACCTTACGGTAACGTGACAACGCTGTGATGTAATGCAAAACTGTGATTTCGATACTTATTTGGCTAGTCTTGTGGTTCAATGGATTAGTGATCCTAACTCCTCAGCTGCGGGTTCCGAGTTCAGCTCAGGACTGAAAGTTGTGTAATGACCACAAGTATTGTTTCTGCGTTCGCATGTGAAATCATTATTGCATGTAATTCTAAATATACGTAAATATTGTAAATGAAACATTTTCTAATTCGTGATCCAAAGGACATGTGACATCCCAAGATATTCCTATTAATTATGTGCGTATTATTTTCTATTCAATAAATTAAATTGTTAATATAAAGTCGGGATTGTTATACATATCGTTGTTAATTCAAAACCAAAACAGGATATCACGCCTACTGGAAATTTCTTGACCTAATGGAGTTTTTTGTTCAGAAGTAAACATATGTACACACGCATACACACACACACACAAGCGCTCACACACATACATACACACACTCGCGGGCTCGTAATGTACATTTCTTGGAGGTTTCCGTGTTTCATCCCACCTAACATCTTAGGGAGGAGGGGGTGTCTGAAAAACAGTACTGCATGGGGTTATGATCCCATGTCAGATTATACTGAGACACCTCCGTTTGCCCATATATGCAAATGCACAAAATATCTAGATGAGTTTTTTTTAATCTACCTTTTGTTTTTTTTTCAATTATTTGTATTTTATGCTCGTGTTAAACTTGTTTTTTTTCTGTTCTGTAATTTGTATTTTTTTTCTTTTTTTATTGTATGTTTTTGTGATGAATTTGTTATTATTATTATTATAACTTACATACTTGTACCCGTGCATATTCACATCCAACGTACTATTCAAGAGCTATATTTAAAATTTTTCAAATATACCACAATAGTACCAAACATACCAAATGGTATTTTCGGTCACCTCCTCATGTTTAGATGTGATAACGAATTACACATCTGAAAGCTTCAAACACAAACCAATGGGATGAGAACGCACAGTCGCCACGGGTAAATTTGCTCTACTTCTGCGAATCGTGTTGTTTGTGCTGCGGGGATAGAGAACACGATCATATTTTACCCATGTACCAAACTACGGTACGGTCTGAATTGGCCCTTATTCGAACAATGATATTGTCAATTTATTTGTAAAAAAGTGCGTTCGAATATTTTTACCGAATTTAAATGTTTTATTTTTTATTGACTCGAACAATAATAGTAATAATTTGTGTCTAATTTCTTTCATATGTTAATATGTGTCTTTTTTGATCTATTCGATCAATCATACTAATAACTTATTTGTCTAATTTATTTGCAATATTAAACTTAAAATAATAATGCGCTCGGGTTTATTTTTGGAAATAACAAGTAATTTAATTTTCATAAACGTAATACTAATAATCAATGAAGGTAAACAAAATTGAATACAACTTAAGAATAAACAATTTGCAAATTTTACTGTGTACATTAATCTAAAATTCAAGTAAAATGTCTTAGTGGCGTAATAAATACCCTTGCAAATATATTCGATAAAAACGTTGAATACCTACAATATATATAGGTATGTATATACAAATACTTTTATATCCATAGTAACCATAGTAATGGCAACGGCAAACATATTTTAGCCCGTGAAACCTTTAATCTGTTTGTTCGTCTTTGACACGAGATTTTCCTGTGGATTTCTCCGAAAGTGGATATTTAATGGAAAACACAACTGTTTCTGTTTGACCATCGATCGTACGAAGAGGAGTTTAATCGCTAAGCAACATGGCCGCCCGCCCACTCCTCCACCCATCCAACAAGATTAAACGCTTGAAAAATATTTTTCTTTAAGTGAGGTTTTTAGGGATGTTGAAGCAAAACACACTCATCAACTGCAAGCGATTGAAGCGAGCAACGATAATTATTATTTATTTCTCATTATAGTACGAAATAAATATTTGAGAAATTTTATATCTGATTTGGACGTAACGGTTAAAACTCTCTTCGTGTTCGGTGCTACGACTACAAAAGAAGCACCACCGGTGTTAAGTCTCCAACAACAGCGACCCTAATCCCCTCAAATTCAGCAAAGGTATTTAAGTTTATTATTTTAATACTATGGAGTATGGCAGCACCCCGTAAAGCCTAGACATAATTTACACAAACAACATAGATATAAGTATACACGCGACGTCATAATGTAGTCTCAGGATTTAATGCATCAACCAATTTCAAATGGAACTTTTATTCGGTATTGGTCGACTATTATCCGTTTATCGATCATTAAAAACATTGTCAAAAATTGAGCTTAGCGAGCCCGGCTGGTAAACCGGCGGTCTTAAGATCAATCGATTCGATAATTATCACAGCATCATCTCTGCCTAATTTACCTAATTAAACGAAATTAATGTTAGGCAAGGGCTTCATATTCCAATAGTGGATCGATAAAAGGGTCGAAAGAAAAAAGCCTTAATCGCTTCACGCTTGGTGTGAGACAGGCTACGTCTCAGGAAAACGTTTGATAAAGTCCCCGACGCGAGATGATGTCTCCGGAGCGACTGTGACACTCGTCCAACTCGTGATGTTTGCCGCCGAAACGAGCGCGAATTGTATTTTATTATTATCATTTCTTTTTTACCTAGCACTCGTGATATTGAAAATAAATGTATCGGCTTAACTCACGTACGTTTTCGGGGTTGTCTGACTAGTTTCGGACCTATACGAGGTTCTTCATCATGAGGTCCCGCAGATTGCAGTGAGATCGCCTACGACGTAAAGCGGCGTACTTCAGTTATGCCGGTAGGTACTCGTATATAATCTTGCGTGAAACATTCACAAGACATTTACGAGTAATAGTAAAGTTGAAAATTAATAGTTTTATATGGTCATGCTAGGTCCCTTACGTGGTAGGCAGGTAGCACCGAGAGGCAAATGTTTTTACTTTTTATATTTACTGACCTGTCGTGCTTTTTAACATACTTCACTCTCTTCTTACTCCTTCATCAGCCATCTCCTTCGTCGACCTATTCAAATTATCATTTTTTGTTAATTACGACTAATCTACATCGATACTCGTCGAATTTAAAAATGTAAGCTTTATAATTTTTATTATGATATCTCATTAACCACCATATCGTTCTACTGTTGCATCGGTTTTGCACTGATCTGTCCATTCTCCATTAACAACGAGAAAAGGTAACAGAATCTGCCACTAACTTCACCCTCACTGTCTAATTTCACAAACCTACTAATTTTATATAAATAACTTATAGATAGCGACAGATATTTTCTGCATGTAATCGGTTGGAGCACGTTTAATATATTACTCCCTAGGAAAAGTTACATAGCTATTCTTGGTAGGGGAAAAATATAGTATTATAGCCGAATACAGTTCCAATCCTCGAAACATCCGTCCACACATAGCCTAAGGTAGAGCAGTCATGGATACGTTGTTGTTGGAAGGTATGTTCTTCTGTATCAAGATACAGGATGCTAGTAATTGGTCATTAGTAAAGCGATAATTGATAGATCGGTTGTGAATGGAAAGGTTAAATGTGTGGGTATGATTTATACACTAATACATATATATA
>DWFV01000796.1:0-12741 GCA_018246775.1 Parelbella machaon machaon
CCGTTACATATTTATATCTTTAACACCATTTCGATACGGCGTTTAAATTTTATTGTGTTACTGTGAGCAATTATCGTAATGAAGTTACGATCGCCCGCACCGTACGGAAACTATATCTGATAACGTAACGTAACATCACGCCTGTAATCCGTGGTTAGGCAGAGGAGTGTAGTTCACTCCCACGTGACACCAGATTCGTTTACGTACCATGAAGTAGGTGGTGTGAGTCTATTGGTGAACCGCGCACAGATCTGATGGTAGAATAATTATGATTGTTTGTTGTAAGCAACTGTATCGATGGGGAATGATATGGGCCGAGTCCAAGGCATGTATTGACGGGATCATTTTATAAGAACGACGTATTGGATAGTGTTGTACCTATTAAAATCGATTAACAACGGTTCCACTCAAGGTCGGTTGTTAGCTGCTAAGCAGCAATTATTTGTGGCTGCTGTCCGCTCGTTTGCTGCTAGACGATATAGAAGTTAGTGGCATACTTTTATTATAAAATGCTAATGTGTGCTGTTTATGTGTGCAATTTTCGTCACAGATAAGTACTTAATTTGCTGGCGTGCAAATAAAATTTGTGCCATCATGCCTCTGAAGGAAATGTGTAAGAATTATTCAGTGAGATATTTCTTTATTTAAATACATATATAGATTTTTTTAATTCATGGAATTTACAAATTTGTATTACGATAGTTTAAAGTGGTAATGTTGTTGATGCATTTTTTACGTTTTTTTTAATGGATTGTATTTGTTTATTGTTTCTGAAAGAAAGATTGAATTAAACAGTAACAAACATCCACTTTCGAGTTCGGAATTATTATAATTGAAACATATCTATTGTTAAACGCATTACGACGAAATCGATGAGAAACATCATAAAAAAATTCCGTAGATATGTATTAGAAAAATGTGACCATTATTAGAACGTAAGTCCGTAACTTTGTGATTCGCAAATATTACAGACATTTTTATTTATTAATTATTCGCTTCCAGTAATGGGCGGCCATGTTTCCCGCCACCTTACCCAACTGACATCTGTCATTCTGCCTTGCCGCTCATTGGCGTTGGCAAGCTTTATTATCATACCAATTTTACAGACTCACCATTTTATTTTTTCTATACTATTCTTGATACTCTTAATTTATTAGTCTAGCTTTGCATTCGGTGCTCTCTGCCGAGCTCGCAAGGGACGTGGCGTGGTGACATATTAGTCATAATGTCATTGATTTATCAGCTTTAAATGAATTACTGGAAAGTATTGGACGGACTAGCAAATAAACAGAGAAGTCTGCCTGATTGCTAAATTAAATAAACAAAAGAGAGATCATAGCATGATGAATAGATATAATCTTCTACGACTCTGACACCCATGAATTTCTGCAATCAATCTCAAAACAGTACCCAAAAAATAAAACAATCGTTCTAATAAATAAGACTTGAAAATAAAACTTTTAGTTAGTATTTATTGCCAGACGGATCGAACGAATAGAACTTTCAATACGTCCGTCCCTTATCAGTATTAGTTACTACCCGTCCCATTCAGTGCTTATTATTAATTGAAGACTAAGACGATCACTTGGTAACGACTTCATTATGAATATGTCTCTATCAAACTGCCAAAAATGTAGCTACGTGTAGCACTGTGTCATTTTGTATAGATCGTATGAATCGAAGCAGGGTTTTCTACTTAACGAATGACAACAAAAAGACCTATTTTGACACCGTGCCAGGATGGAAAGTCTACATAAATCCGCCACTTCCAGGAGCAACTTTTTCAATGTGGGAAAATCCATCATGGAGCCCATCTATCCCAGAAGGAATAGAGGGTTTTATTCCAATCCAACCAGATATATATGCCAATTATTTATATTAGGGGTACCCTACATTTTTAATAACTGTATTAATAATATGACTTTATATGTACCGGCCTTACGTTTTTTCGGGATGGTCCGACTAATTCCGTACCTATACGAGATGGTTCATCATGAGCTCCCGAGATTGAAGCGAGGTCGCGGCGAAGACGCAAAATATACTAATAACTTGCTGTGGTTTTATGTAAACAAATAATTAAATGTCGTGATTCTTCCTTACTGTTGGGATGACGCAGAGTTAGTTACCACTAGACCATAGGCTCCCCCAAGTTTATTTCATCTACTGCTCATTTTGATAAAAATTTAATTTCTAGCGGCACCCCGAAATTACTTTATTTTAAATATACCTTATGTGTTATGTGAGTCTCATATTTTTTCAGGGTTCAACCTTTTATACTTACTTACTCCGTTGGCGCAATGATCCGAAGTGGATCTTGGCCTCCGACACGAGAGCTCGCCACTTTCTCCGGTCTTGCGCGATTTCTTGCCAATTTCTGACTTGAAGCTCACGCAGGTCAGCCACCACTTTGTCTATCTTATATACTTACTATAATAATATGCCTCCTGAAAGCCTCCAGCGTCCACGAGGGAAAATTGTCATCCATTTTTAAAAAAAAGTATACCTATAGACCAGTCACGTATCTTTCGGCTGGTACCCCAAACTTGACTTTCTTGTTCTAATAACATTCCCTAACCTGTTTCTAGTGTGAATCAACGACTGTTTTAGCAACTGGTTTCATTAAACATTTCGCATTTTAATTACAATATATTGAGGATGTCAGAATCATCTTACAACCATATAATTTCCTGTCCACATTACCTTAGTTTTCTGGTCTTATCTTTTGTTTGACGGTTTGTGAACATGGGTTTATTTCTGTCCGAAGCGTAAGAATGGCGTCATGTCATGAAATTAATAGACGGTACCGAGATAAAGACAAAGGAAGATTAAAAGAAAGTGCGCTATGGCGGGAATTATGTTTTTTATGTAACTTGAGTTAACTCCACTCCCACACGGTCAGTGTGATCCCGATGTAGGCAGAAGCTATTGGTTGCCAGACGCCAGATAAAGGTACTCATTCTTATATAAAACATAACATCACGCCTGTAATCCCTGAAGGGGTAGACAGAGGGGTGTAATACACCACCACGTTTCACCAATTACGTTTAAGTCCCACGGAATAGGTGGTGAGCCTATTGCCATACATCGGGCACAGATCTAGACTCCGAGTCACTACTAGAAATTCTAAATTAGAAAAATCCAATAGCACCCGACCGGGATTTGAACCCGGGACCTCCCGATCGGCAGGAGCGGTTACAACCACTCGACCAACGAGGCAGTCATATATAAATTTCTTAACTTCTGAAATAAATATGTGCACATATGGTTAATTTAACACCAAAGAATTTGGTCATCACAGAGGAGTGTATTCAGAAATAAGGGATTATATAATCTTACGAATCTCTCCGCTCCAAGATGTTGATAAGAGATTTTATAGTTGTGGTCACCGTGATCACCAGCCTATATCAACATTTTAAAGGACAGAGAAAAACACGCCCGAAGATTTAAATTGGATGAAGTAGCACGTACATTGGAAATTTATGTACCTACAAATCGTGCAGAAAAAAGAAAACAAAATAACACAGAGGCACTTTTAAATAAAAGAAAACCATTTTAATATTATCTTCTTCCCGTTTCGTCGTAAATAAGGAGGAAGTACGGGATAAAATGAAAATTATTCTAGAACATTAATTTTTCGTAATATATTATTAGGCCGGCTTCAGTTATTTTTCAATTTACCAATATAAATATACAAAAATAGCATTGAATTTTACATAAAGTATGTTTGTGTCTTTAGCAATAATTAATTAAATTAAAGACCATAAGGAGCTGCGAGGTTTTGATACTGAACGTACGAAATGTCATCTACAAAATGACAGCTGCACAAGTGACAGTGACAGTCTACACGTGTCAAAATTGCCGCTCTACACACGAAATACAGATCCACTGTAAGAAATGTCAAGGATAACTTTTATTCTGGCTGATAAAATCTCACCGTAGGCGTTTCGTGTATTCGTGGGGACATTGAAAGCTATACAGAACATAGTGAGCACTGAAACGGTTTAAAGAGACGATTTATAAAATAATTAAGAGACAAGCAATTTGCTTTAAATATTTCAAATTAAAATTGAATATCTACTTTTTTGAACGTAATTTTAAGAATAGCTATTGCAATGTTTTACATTTGACGGACGTTAAGTTACGAAATAAAATAGAGGTCGCTGGAATAATTCTGCGTTTAAATTGTGCGATGGATGAAATACATTTGAGAATTTATGGACTAAAGGGAAGTCTCGCTAACCCGAAACCCTTTCTGGATTAACGATGACGTCGTTAGTGGTATAAATCGAATACACTAAGACATATTATATTTATGTAAATAATTTTGGGCGATGTTGCTTACTTACATCATTCTCCTTTAATATTCAAACAACTTTATAAACAGTTCAATGACTTCTGACATTCAACAGCTGTGCGATTAAGGTCGTAATAGACAGAGCTATAATATATATTAATATACTGTGCTATAATAGCCACACACGATAGCTATACTATTATGTATATCTTTGCAATAATTATATGCGCAATAATATCTTGCTATACTGAGATAAGTCTTGCTATATCTGTTCACATCATTCTCTGTTACTACAAAAAATATTGTGATATAACGTTATGTCTTGCTATAATATATTTTACAAAAATATATTGTAAACATATTGTAATATATTTTATTTATTGTAACATTGTAATATATTTTATTTATTTATATGTAACATATTTTATTTATTATTATATTGTAATATTCCTTGCTATATTGCTATATATTATCGCTCCGTCTGGGTAACCTTTAGTTACGTCGGCAAATTCGATAATATAACACTGGCAGCACTTCGAAATCAGTTATATTTGAACTAAAGCTAATTTGATTTCAACCACGTCTTCGTTCCCGGGAACTTCGCAAACTGCTCGTCTATTATGGACGAGAGAGATGGAAGACGGGTTGTTAGTTCAAACTATATTGGAACAATACCATTTAAAAGATAAGTTGAGTGTCAGTTGCTTAGGTTTGAGAGATATTCAATCCCGAACACACCCAAACATTTGTCCGCTCGAGGATCTGTCTTATTAACGTTAACGACTTAGATCGGTAGTGTAGCTGCAAATTAGGGTTTAAAAGTACTTAGACCTCGTATTCGTCAGCAGAGGCGTCAATATTTAATCAGAATATGGATTTAAAATGTTAAAGATAAATTTGTTCAGTATGTTCTATGTCCTAAATGCACACTTCTAACTTCACTCAACAAAACATCACGCGACCTAAGTGCACGGACCCTTACTTAGGATTTATTTTAACATGAATTATTTGTTTCATATGTCGCTGTAAGAATGGCTTGGCCTTAATTGCGCAGCGGATAAAGGATTTACGTAGACAATGCGTGGGAAGCGCACACGGTTGATTAATAACGCTTCACACTCAAAGCTGTAGGATTCCGTGTGTCGTGTTGTCATGGTATTATAGCGACAACCATATGGAATGTTTACACACTAAAGTCGTAAAATCCAGCATCACCTTCAACCCATTAATCGTTCCAATGTTGACGATCTTCTCTCGCAGTGAAAGCAGTTAAACATATATCGTTTTAATGTTGTCCAAATCGAAAACTGCAACTGTCCAATTCTCCAAAAGTTGGATATAAAAGTGGAATAACTAACGGTTGTGTCTTCCGCGACCGGAAGTAGTTGGTGTAATTATTTGACTTCCGGCGGACCCCGCGACACGGACGAGTGCCACTGCACTATTGGGGGCAACAGTGTGAATGGTTACTATGTTTTGAAGTAACAAATAAGCTTACTGGGCAAGCGTGTTATGGGTCTAACGCAAAATATTTCTATTTTCAAATATATAAAAAGGTAAGAGTTAATAGTCCTTTTTAGTATGCGTAGGTGAGTAAGGACGCATATTCGATTTCCATCAAGCTTTACCGCGGCAAAACGGTTGCCATTATACTACTAAAAATAATTATATCAAATCTGCGTCTAAATCCATCGCATGGAGTCAACGAACTTTAAAGTTTAGCCATTAGAAAAAACCGTACTCGCAAATGAACATTATAAAAGTTATTCCCATTTATAATCTATATTTTACACTAATTGTGACAGCG
Source organism: Parelbella machaon machaon (assembly GCA_018246775.1). Taxonomy (NCBI): domain Eukaryota; kingdom Metazoa; phylum Arthropoda; class Insecta; order Lepidoptera; family Hesperiidae; genus Parelbella; species Parelbella machaon. The sequence goes on from DWFV01000796.1 coordinate 6,102, forward strand.
AAAGTAATTTTCACTGTCTCTTACGATTCCATCTCGACACCACTGAAACCATTTTGTTGGAATGTTATAAGATGATAGCTTAAACATCAAGAAGTCACTGGCTCTAGATTGCTTTTTAAATCTTGTGCTAAAAAAAACGGGCGATGTGACCAGTCGAAATAAAATGTGAAACGAATTAAAAAGACACTACCGATTTAAATAAAATATGAAAATGTAAAAACATTAATCACCTCTACGGGTATGATTTTTTTTATTTTTCTATGCGGACAATGTCGTCGCTAACTGACAAATTATTACCTGCATCGAATTTTAAAAAAAATCTCCACGTCACTTTGAGTATTACCTGAAACAGATAAACATACTATTTAGATAAAATAATCCTTGGTTTTCTAACATAATATTTAACCCTAAGATAAAAGAATGATATAAAAAGATCATATAACGTAACCCACATTAACATTTGATCAAATCAAAATATGATTTGAATGACTTGGGTTATTTTATAGTCTTTAACCAAAATATTTTTCTGTAACTGGTATAATATTCCCATCCCTAGCATTTCTACTTTCTTCTATAATAATAATAATTGATAGTTTTATTAACCATATAGTTGATGATAGTCACCTAACTACCTATTAAAGACTAAAATACTACCATGTATAGCAGTGATTTAGGATTCTGTCTTACTCCAGAGCTTGGAGTACAAATCTCTTACACGAATCTATACGAAGATACATGAAGTTTTAAAATGAAATAATTGTCGCACTTGCCATACATTTTCACCATCCTCGCGAGCCCTTATAAAATTGAGTTCAAAAAAATATATGTATCGCCTTAAATATGAACGAAAACTGTTTAGAAGCCTGCACGCTTGGAAATTCTCACAATATTGTTTAAAGCATGTGAAATCTGCCAATGCATACTTCACCAGCAAATACTAGCCTTAATGTTACCAACTGCCTCGTTGGTCGAGTGGTTGCAAGCGTGACTGACGATCGGGAGGTCCTGGGTTTAAATCCCGGGTCGCGGGTGCTATTAGATATTTCTAATTTAGAATTTCTAGTAGTGGCTCGGAGTCTGGAATTGTGCCCAGTGTATGGCAATAGGCTCACCACCTATTCCATGGGACTTAAACGTAACGCGGCGAAACGTGGGAGTGTACTACACTCCTCTGCCTACCCCTTCGAGGATTAGAGGCGTGATGTTACGTTTTTTTTTATGTTACCATTCTAAGCAGACCAGCACCTGTCCAGTTGTAAAAGATACAGGGCAACGAGATGACGAAAATATAACTGATAGAGTTGAACTGATAGAATTGATAGGGCGTCAGTATTGTAAATGCTGAGCTCACTTATAATTGTGGATTCAACACCATTATAATTATAATCGGTTTTTAGTACATTTTCTACGTTGTTGAACCTTATAAATAAAAAGATAACACTGTCACCACACCATTCATAAAACAATAACGGATGAACATAGTAATTTTTACGTACAACGACGTAGCCACGCCCGGGCATCGAACCGCGACCGAGGGGGCAGAGATAACGGTCTAAATTCAAAACCATTACGATAACCGAGGGGAAGTGGTTCATAATTATACTACTGCGTGTCTGATGCACCTGTCTGCCCCAGATATGTTTAACCTGTTATGTTTTTATTTAGTGAACGTAACAATGTACCTACATGCTCATGTGTTTATCTAAACTTATGTACAAGTAAAACGGAGAAGGGGAGAGAGAAAGAGAAAGTAAGAAAAACAGAGAGAAAGAGAAAGAGATTCCGCTATCTCTGTTTAGTTTGCAAAAACATAGTCCAGATTGTTATTTACCTCAGAATTAGTAACGTAACAGGTTATGCGACATCTCTCTCATTTATTATTCTGTCCCGTTTCGCTAAACTTCCTTCATCCCAAAACGCTAAATTTATAATTTACAGGGTTCCGTCTATCCATCTATTAATCATCGGTTTAATTTCAATCGGGGCTGAATTAATAAATCCCTAGGAATAACGTCAGTGAACTGCTAATGAGGCAATTTCCAATGTTTGCACTATTTTTTTTCACATATTCACAATAGCACATATGTTAGCATATTTGTATACTTGCGATAAATGTTACATATTAGAGGGAAGTTATCGCTAGAGCAATAGTTATAAGTAATGCAATAAAGAGTGAAATCATAAATTTTAAATGATCATAAAAGTTTTTATGCAATTTTTTTCTTTTTTATTATTGATTTTTTTCTTTCTTTTTATGTTTTTAAGATTAAAATTTGCAATTGTAACTTTTTCAAATTTGGTTTTTAATAAGCAAAACACGTATTAAATTAAACGTGACAATATGAGATAGGCTTTCAGCATATGCGTTGTAATGATATGTGAATAGCACAACGTTTTATAAAACTCTCAAGAATGTGACATAGAGTGGTGAAGGTAAGCAATTTTCGATATTTTTGTCCATAGAACAAGCTACAAGTCACGAGTGGTAATAAATTTGCCTGCAGCGGCAAAATGGATCGTAAATCTGTCTGCTGCAATGTTCGCGAACCGATGCTATCATTGTAATAGCGAAATACACTAAAATATAAAAATGAAGTTGGATGGAAATGTATTTTTAACCATATTTAAAGTATCTATGTAATTTTTGTTTAAGTTATTGATATTTACCAGGTGGTCGCGGAAGTTATCCTGCCTATTTATCTTTCTATTTATTTGTTCATCCATTCATTCATTTGAATGACATATTCGTAGCCGGCTTATGGCGTGAACAAAAAAAAAAATATTTTTAATTTAGCACGTATCTAACAAAAGCAGGCATATTTTTGTAATATGTGATTGAATTATTGATTATTCGAAGTTACTATTGATTAAGAAGTCATCAATAATCAAGAAAATATGCTCAAACTAGCCCTCGATAACATTATGCTTAAATAAAAATATGCCAATTTTCATTGCAATTGGTTTAAAAGTCTAGACACTGCAGCGCCATCTACCGCAGAGTTATAACAAAGTGTATAGAATAAACACCTGCTAGAAAAATACTTCTACGTGCCATTTTGTGATTAGTCAAACATTGTCAGAGTTTATGTACATATCTCGATCAAATATAGTTACACCTATATCAAATTTTATAGAAAAAGTTACACAGCGGCTTAAAATGCAATACCACTACATAGGTATACCATTTTCAAGTTAAAAACTAACATGCCAGCATTCCGTGTTTCCCGCCTTTTTAAATAATCCAAAATGGCTGCCGGTTTTATTACGTAACATTTTGCTCCAATATTAATCAATACGAGAACTGGAATATTCAAAAAGAACATTTTTCTTGAAATTAATATAGAGAATTTCGTATAAAATATAAAAATACAGCGTACACATATAAATGTAAAAACATACCACAATTATAGTATGAGATTATAAATAAATAAAGCATAACAACGCATGAACCTTATTTCATGCAGATGAAAGATTTAAAAAAAAGAATATTCAGAAAGAAGGCTCCAGTCGCACCTAAAGAAAATTAAAAAGCCTGAAGGTATTTTTGGCTCCTAGAGCATTTTCAAAAATAATTATATAAACTTCATGTTAAAAAACGGCATGTAAATGATGAGTTAACGATCAATTTTAATGACGTATGCAGTCGTTATAGATAAAATGTGAAATTCATTGCATTTTAATATGACCAAAAACGATCGTAAACGTACGGTTCACGATTGACAGTTCCAATTTAATCTCACCTTAGTATAATTTAAGTGACACTTCAACGCCATATGTCCAGAAGAATTCAATTTCCAACTACCCCCCAAACATGTTCGACCTTATCATATACACCATAAGACTACTTTCAACCGAACCGAAATTCAATTTGGCAAATGTTTCTTTACCTATTTTCGACCTTGTTTCTTTAATGTTACGATCGCTTTTAGAAGAACGATAAATTCGAATTTTATTTTTCAACGCGAAATATTTTGAACTTTACAATAGTAAGCATAAAGGTTATTTTTGGGTGGAGTTTTCGTACCATATGTTGCACACAGTGATATGCAAAATACACACGGCGCAAAATTATTGTCAGTTATATTTCGAGAACACCTGACATTATACTCAGTAGGATATTAAAAGTTTAAAATTATGTTCTCGCTGTATTAATATTGAATTTCCTAGCATTGTTTGAAACTGGAGACGGTATCATCTGTCCTTATGTATTATAGATTGGACACTGAAGGAAGGAAAAATTCTGCAGTTTCTTAATATCACCGATTTAAAATATGTACTTGGAATAATACTGGGTTTGTGCCTATGGATCCCAATAGCCTCAACCCTCATTCCATAAAAGGACGTATGACATAAATGGTGAAAAGTGGAAGTGTACTATTTCTGCCTATCTCTTCGGGGATAACATGTATGATGTTACATAACTTATAGTTTCCGAAACGCCAGCGCCACTGAGCTTGAAGCGGCACGTATTAATTCAAAATGTATATTCGACGGCCGTCTCATTTCCCCTGAATATTCATGGCGGAAATTTTTAGTTGCCACCCTCTGCATAATTACTGACTGTAATGCACGGCTTCAGGGGTGTCCGGGATCTGCGGTTTCAGATTAGGACCGCTAGACGGGCACACAGCTGAAAAATAATTTCGACTCTCTAAAATTATAAACTTGTTCTGCACTCGGTACAGAAAATATTTTTTGAAGGCAAAAATGCGTTTTAGCATTCAAATTGTCTCTTCCGTTCATTATGATTGAAATGAAACTTCTTTGGGCGAGAGTGACTCAAATTTTTGTCGGACGAAAGTAACATTTAGAAGTTGTTATGCTTTATTTATATAAAATCCTTTTGATTATATACGCACCGGTGACCGGCTTCACTCACGTACGTTTAGTAAGCCGGTACGTAGAGTTGCCGACGCAGCAGAATCGTGGGAGCTTCATTCTTTCCCACAGTTCATTCGCTAATATACGCTATACTGTAGACATTCTTAACATTCAATACAGATTATAAAGAATATGGTAATAAAAATTCAATTGTTTCATTTGTGTATTGCCAGCTGAATTTATTTTAATTATATTGTAAATTAAACTTTGCAATGGCAACACTGAGACGACGGGTTAAAATATATGAAATTAAATTTTAGATTTCACTTGTGTACTGTCAGCTGAATTTATTTTAATTACATTAGAAATTAAAATTTTCAATGACAACACTGAAAAGACCGGTTGTATGGAAAGAAAAATATTAGACAGAAAAATAAAAATATTTTAAAGGACATTATTCGTGTGTTTCCTTGTGAGTGAACATTGAACGAGTGAAATGAATAATGAATGAAATCAATTTTTGATCGGAAACTGGAATGATGAGGTATTTTTGAGTGCGTGTAAAGAACTAATAAAGCGGACCAAATTTAGAGAAAGTTGAAGAAAATGAAATATAGTTTTAAATATATTTTATTACAACCAGCTTCTCTAAATACTTCGCGAAAGTATTTGTAATAATCCAACTGCTGGGGGTAGTGGGTTCCATTCCCAACCATACAAATATTTACGTAATGAGCAGAATTTTCTATGTGTCTGTATCTGAATGTTAAATTATTTAAACTTAACGTCACGTCTGTAACCGCCGAAGGGGTAGGCAGAGCAGTGTAGAACACTCCCACGTTTCACCAGTTACGTTTACGTCCCACAATGAAATGGATTAAATTATCTAAATAAATATTCATTTTGAAATTAATACACATATGTCTCAAACATACATATGCATGTATGTTTCTCAGCTGTGTAGCCATAGCTAGACAAGCTTTGCTTAATTTGCATGCACAGAATCGTCTCTCCCTTATGCCAGGTCATTACTATTATTGACAGTAACAACAGCATTCCAAAATAAACACAGTGTCCATACATGTACATGAAATCTTATCTTCTAAGCTTATATCAATAATATAGATACATAAATTACGCCAACTTCTCATCATCAACTTTGTTCACTGGTAGAAAATGCCACTTGGCATTAAGTCCGTCCTTTGTTACCAACAATAAAATATAAATAAATATATAAATAAATATAATATAGGTGTAACTAGACGTAGTTACTCGTAAATTAAAATCCAAATATGATTTGCACAGCGCTCCAACAGGAAAACATAATTATCAATGTTCAAAATTCTTTTCATTCTATAGCAGATGTATAAAAGGCAGCCAACACATTGGTAACCCTTGGTGTTGCAAATGTCTATAGGCGACGGTGACTACTTACCATCACGTGTGCCGCCTGCCTTTTCTTTTAATATAGAAAACCCAACTATAAACATTATAAGTATCCAGTTAAAAAGTAACTTTCGATTTTATTCGTCTACCCTCCTTTTTAAGCACTGCAATCCTTATGCTATACGCCCGAGTCACTATAAATGTAAGGGCCTGCAAAGGCGAGCGATTTGGCGTACTTGATTTTACTCTAAATTACGAGTATAGCATTAAATGCGTGAGGCACTAAAATTAAACGTAGCGTAACATCACGCCTGTAATTCCCGAAGGGGTAGGCAGAGGAGTGTATTGCACCAGGCACTGATCCAGATCCGATACCGAGTCACTACTAGAAATTTCTACTAGGAAATCTAAGTTAAACAATAAAATAGTAGCA
>DWFV01000797.1:0-12739 GCA_018246775.1 Parelbella machaon machaon
ATCTTAGGACGCATCTGCGTTTACCATCAGGCGAGATCGCGGCCCTATCCTAGCCTATCATATAGTAGAAAAAGGAGGAAAAAAAGAGGTTTATATGAACGCAAAATGCTGCAGGCAGAAGCCGCCTGCAGCAGCAAGCAAATTAAAACAGCGCACAATGAGGCTCATTGGGAGAACTTTAGGCCTAACAGTGGACGGGTATAAGCTGCTGATGATAATGGCATAGGTGAATAGGCCTTATTGTAAAGACATTTTAAAGAAACAATTTGAAATATCTAGGACACATTTTTTGATGAAATTGTGGATTATGACGATCCATGCGCATATGAATATTATTAATATCAAAATAATTCAGTTCATTTGAAAATGCATATCAAAAAATGTAAACTAAAGTTCTAAGCGTACGTCGATCAAAGTCTACCTATGCTTAGAATAGAGCATCAAATAAAAAGAGATACGCACGTTTAATATAAGTGATCCCTCTGGAACTGAAATGTTACCGAGAGGGTCTTAGAAGAAATACCAAGTAATGAGAGTGTTTTACCCACCGGCATTTCTAAAATATTCGTCCCAACAACGAAAAAAAGGGACAAAATTCTAATATTTTTTGCCGTCTTCGATAATATTTGCTCTTACATAAGCATTCTTATATTTTTAAGGGAAATACTCGGTAACTTTCGGTGTGAACGAGGAACGCTATTTAAAAGTCGGAACAATTGGACTTAAACGAATTCGAACATTGACTTCAGGTTTCTCTATTCTACTGTCCAAAGTACCTTCTTGTTTCGTGTTATAAAACTTTTGTAAGGTTATATGCTAGTCGATTTGCTAACTATATAGACACAACTTAGATTTTCTAGTAGACATTTCTAATAGTGTCTCGGAGTCTGGATCTGTGTGAGGTGTATGGCAACGGGCTCACTAGCTATTCCATTGTGGGACGTAAACCTGACTGGTGAAACGTGGGAATGTACTACACTCCTCGGCCCAACCCTTTAGCAATTACAGGCATTATGTTACTTTTTGTACAATGCCATACGACGCTATTACCACCAGTAGTTCCAACTTCTAGATGTTCACTATCTACTGTTAAAGCACTCCTGATCTTGCCTAGCACTTTCACACCTTATTATCTAATGTCTAGATTGAATCCCACGTAGGCTTGGATAGTATATTGTAAACAGCATCTGTTCAGAGGTTTCACATACTCATGTACAAACACATATTGAAGTTACGTTAAATGGGATAAATTTGGATTTCTTCTTCAATTGTCACCTGAAGCCTACATATTTAGTTCTGTATTTGTGTGGGTCAATTTATGGTAATTTTTGGTTTATATCTACCCCACCATACGATGTAGATAGCATTTTTCACCTAGAAACATACTTTAGCCTTTTTAGAATAGGACTTAATAATTGTCTCTTCCAAAATTTTCTATGAAACAAAAAGTCCTTTAATCGAGATTAGGACACGGACAATATTAGGAGTTTCTCATTAAGACTATAGAAAGATTTGTTTGTTTCGATCCGTTGACAATTGTTTCAATAAAATCTACCAAATTCTCGCTGCGCGTAGACGATTCAACGGTGGATGTAATTTAAGGGCAAAACACGTCTATCGCCCTAGAGAAGTTCGGAGGCATCTGACCTTAGAGCAACGACCTTTCGTGTTGTATACGTAGCTAGCACCCCCGGCTTCGGCTGTCTGAAACAGTACCAGCGACACAAGTTTTAGTTCAAACATTTTATGAAGTTGTATTCGATGTATCAAAACGGATAATTCACTTACAATAACTTTGACTTTAAATAATATTGGAACATTCGATAATGATAATTTGTTAGATTGAGCTAACGTTGCTTAAAACCTCATAAGAAGTCGTAAAATAATTTAATTTAATAATAAATAAACTTCCGAGAAAACTATCAGTGTTGAAAATTAATGTTTTTATTTATGCTATTCAGTGTACAAAATGTTAATAATTGAATGAAAATAAACTTATTAATATATTTTTTTTAATGAGTACATGATAATTAGTTATAAAGAATATTAGAATTTATGAATCATATAATTTAACTCGAGCTTAAATTTTCTTAGCCGAATTCCATAGAACAAGAATAACAACTAGTCCTTGTAACCCATGGCGTAGCTAAAAGATTTTCATTATACTTCTCTTATTTTTATCTTCTCGAGGACCTTGGGAACGACAAAGATCTTATAAGCTTTTCTGTCAGTTCGTCATTAATCACTTGACAGAAGGGCACTTGGAGTGAGAAGGCCGGAAAATAATACAATAAAATATATTATACATTGCTATGGAAATATTTATACATCCATTATAAAAATAGTAATTATTATTTATTAATATATGATCGTTAAAAAATCTTAAAGATTCCCTTCATGTTTATTAATTCCTTTCCTCTTCTGTTTAAAAACCTGGTTTGTAAGTGATTAATATAAGAATTCGAAATATCTTGAGCCTTTCATTATACCCCTTCATTGGTTAACAACAAGAAATAAATGAATTGTTAAGTAAGAAGATACAAACAAACATTCAACAACTTTCAATATACATATATAAATATTTTTTGTTTTCTTTACTGTATATTTCGCTCGCCTTATTTTCACAATTTCTCGCGTCCTTTCGCTATGGAAATATGAAATAAATATCCACCAAGGGATCTTAGGTCGTAGTTATAGGAACATTTAGATTTTGTTTCTACATCAATGAAAAATATTCAGTAGCATCAGGCGATATTCTGTTGGTGGGTATAAAGTAATTTTATCTAGATCTGGACGAGACATGGAGAATATCTTACGCATACCAAGTTATATCTGAAACAGCAATTTGACTCACAAAGTGAACGGCGTCAAAGGGAGAATCGAAAGTTTCTGCGTATATTTACTAAGTTGTAAACTACAAGCCGTCTATTTATTCATTGTATGCGCATAACTTTATATGATCCTGACGGACTTACGGCTGACGCGTCGCATAATCCATACAAATTCATGCAAATAAACGCGAGCACGGACACGCATACGTACACACACACATGCACGTACAGATGCACGCGCGCAGCCACGCACACGCACAGGCACACGACACGCACACGCAATGCACACGCGCTCGAACGCACACACACATTCTACATATATACATGTTCCGTCAAATTCAGTAATGTGTGCGTTCGGTTCTTAGATAACCATCGATAAACCTTATCGATTAAGCTTTTAGGACCGCACTTAAACTCCCGACAAGACGGATCAGCCATTAACCCGCATCTGCCGGTGCGGTCTAAAAGGTCGCAAAATGGATAATACTAATAAATCCTTAGGGCACCTCCGACATGTCTATATGGTTCTAAGAAAGCTCTTGCTTCGCTAACCATACTTAAAACAAATGTACATATAAATATTTTAAAACATCTCGGTACTTATAAAGACAATTTTACTCGCAAGCGTAAAACAAACACGGTTCGTCAGATAAACTATAAAACTAGATGTCCTACGTTTGGAATTGAACATGCAACCAGACTAGTAGATATTAATATACCCTGAGCACTGAATTAGCAGCCTGGTTGGGACATAATAGACAGATAAACCAATTAGCACTGATCTATTTTTTTTCCTGACAGTTTTATCGTTCCACTGTTAGACACGCTTCTCCTCTTAGAATGAGAGGGTATATTTCAATACCTCTTAAAAAATATGAATATCAATTCAACATCGTTGTTAGAAAAATTACAATTATTATTTTTTTATAAATATATTATTGTCAAGCACCTAAAGTATTTTGCAATTAAATTAATATATATATTTATTTTTCTTTTATTTGCAAACAATATCATGTACAATGTTATAATTACATATTCCGAATCTATTAAATGACAAGTTAACATGTTACAAATAATTCAATATTGTCTATTGCTTAATAACTTGTGGAAATTTTAATGCAAAATGAAACACTTAAAGCGCATTTATTAAAGAGTTGCGCGCTATCGATTTGAACCCAGCATTCCCGGAGTGAGAGGCTAAATTCTTAACCACTAGACTATCACTGTTTCGCACTGCAAGATGGAATATAATTTCAAAATCTAGACGCGTAATAAAATACACACAAGTTTCATTATCATCGTCAGCCTCTTGATGTCTACTGCTGGACATAGGCCTCCCCTAATCGGCGCCACTACATCCGGCCCTGGGCATTCGAATCCAGCAGCTTCCCGCTGTCTTCTTTAGGTCGTCTGACCACCTGGTAGGAGGGCGACCTACCCTCCTTTTACCGAGACGAGGTCGCCACTCGATAACCTTTCTTCCCCATCGGTTGTCGCTCACTCGAGCGATGTGGCCTGCCCATTGCCACTTCAACTTACTAATTTTGAGAGCTATGTCGGTGACCTTGGTTCGTCTACGGATTTAACACACAAGTTTAATAACTGAAAATAAAATACTTTTTGAAAATAGTAATTAATTATTTATAGTCTTATTGTTCGCTCAAAAACGTATCGACTAAATTGAACCAAATTGAATGTCGTCATTATTCGTTCTCCAGCTCAACATCTAGGACACTTTTTTCACAGGGAAAATCTGTATACTCCTCGGGCTATAACGAAAATGTGTTCGAGAAAGTTTTTGTGTGAACAAAAACTGTGTAGAATTAAATGTCAAAAGTGATACTTTTTGCCATTAATCGATTTGAGAGTCCAATATACGTGATGACTGCCGCGTATCTCAAGTGGTTGCAAGCGCGACTGTTGATCGCCAGGTTCTGGGTTCATTCCTTGGGTCGTGTCCTATTGTATTTTTTTACCTTAAAATTAGGAATAACCCGCAGTATGGATTTGATTATGACAATAGGCTCAACCTCTATTCTAAAATGCAACGTAAACGTAGCTGGTAAAACGAGGGAGTGTACTACACTCCTCTGCCTACCCCTTCGGGGATTACAGGCGTTAAGTTGAGTTAGTATTAACTCGCTGGTGACATTGCATTGTCACATAAAACGATCGGCACTGTCCTTATATGAAGTAACGAGACCCGACCAAGGCACGAGCTCGCGTTGTATAAAATAACGGCTCAGTCCCAGCGCTGCTGTTGCGAATGACGCAGCCTTCATATCTTTCGCACTTAATTTGATTCAAGGCTTGCGAGGAATTACTCTGGAACAAAGCGGAGTAATTTTTCGCTTTCAAACGAATTTGGTTTTGTAGCCAACAATCTTCACGTCGCTTTATTACAGAAATCCATGTCGCTCTGGGTTCTATTAAGGTAAATTTGCAAAGTGTGTTGAATATTTCCGTTCAAAATACACTTCACGTGTGTGTTATCCACAAATAAATATAAGTCGTTAGAAATGAAAACTCGCCTCCTAAATGAACTAAAATATACGTAATTAAATAATTGATAGATGCTTTTGTAATTTTTATAGAAAGAAAGAAAGAAAAAGAAAGTTTTATCTGCACCCACCATAATACCATCACCACAGATTGAAAAAAAATTTTTTTTAGATAACAATCATTCTTAGTTTATTTAATTTAGTTTGTGTGTACACTGGTATGTAAACTTATAATACATTTTTGACACACCTTAGTCATCACGGTAATCTTTTATTTTGAAACGTTTCGTCTCCATACAGCTTTCTCAGCGTGAAAATAGCAACGGTAATCCATTTTATTTTTAAACAAACCATAAATCATCCGTATCTCAGACGGAAGTTCCTCCATCCCTTTAATAAATATTTTCGACGGTGTCATAAACAGCGCGGTTATTTCTAAAGATACGGGTCAAAGGGCTTTGTTTGAGTCGAAGAATTATAACCTTAACAAAGTGGTTTCGAACAAAGTATAAAATCCAATTTTTCATTTACGATTATGAGAAACGAGAAAATATGACCAATTTTGTATCAGTTCATTTCTTTAGAAGCTCAAAATGAAGCTCAGAACATGGGGAACAAATTTAAAAATGACATAGACCAAAATTTTGATTTATTTATGTTTGCATTTGGAAGTACGACAGCAAATCGTAATCATGTTGAAAGGACTAATGCTTTTTACAGTGTAGCGTTACTGAGCAAGAAATGCGCTTATATCGATAACCCACGCGAACGTCGCCTCTGATTAACGACCTGCAAACAGTCCAGGAACATTTCTTGCGACACCTTTAACTGCCTCTTCCGTTCTCGCTTTAAATACTTTTGCAATATTTTACCCCTTTTCCTCAAAATTGCTTAGATATACGATTCTAGATTACAATTACCCCTAACAAATATGCACATTTAGTTCAAGTGGCAGATGCTGGATGCGACAAGCCGAGGACAGGGCACGATGGCGCTCACTGCGGGAGGACTATGTCCATCAGTGGACAGAGATAGGCTGCTGATGATGATGATGATTTCAAGTGGATTGTATGGACAAATAATATATCTTAAAAATAGCTTAAATCAAAATAACGTTTTAATTCTGCCAATAAAAACAGTACCCAAATTTTTTTGTCCAAAGTATCCAAAGATTGGTTCCAACAAAGAGAGACCCACGTTCAGCGGTGAACCCCAATGAGTTGTAGACACTGTAGAATCGAACCTTCCAGCTGCAAGACACGAGAAACATCTGCTGCTTAAGAGAGAGTGTGACCGATGATTTATTCACGAGACGAGCAATAAGTAGAGAGTGAGGCCGGAATAATTTATCCCTTCACTGCCGTTTAGTGGCGTACTTTGACTGGAATAGATTGGAGACACTAATGATGTGATCCCGGGAACTTGTAAAACCGTTGATTGCATTTTTTAAACGGGAAAAGGAAAGGATATCGCCTCTTACCACTGGCCCATTGGTGCAGTGACGTACAGTTAAGGAATCTGACTGCTGAACAGAGATTGGGAGTTTGATTTCCACTCAGTACAAATGGCTGTATAGATACTTAACTTAGATGTAACTTAAGATACTTATTGAACATAGCATCATACCTGTATTACCCCGAAGAGGTAGGCAGAGAAGTATAGTACACGCCCACAATTTACTGTTAAGTATGTTATACGTCGCCCAGTAGAATAGTGCCTATTAGCCTATTACCATATATCAGACTCAAATCCAAACTCAGTGATGCTTAAGAATTTAATACTACCTAACCCAATAAAACTTTGCCTGACCCGAAAATCTAACCTAGGACATCACGATCAGCAGTTCCGCTTGCGAGCACTAGACCAACAAGGCATTATTCATTCATTTTAAATGTAATTTTAGCGAGGTGCAAAATATGCAAACCTATTCGGCAACGAAAGACAATTCGCCTATGCATACGTAAGTGTTGGCAGACGTGTCGCGAAAGGGCTTAGGACTGAACGCTCCGTTAAACTTGGCTCGTTTAGATATGCAAAAAGGGTAGGTACTGTAATTTCAAAACTGCGGATCTTTCGCTGGATGCCGCGCGCGATGTGCCAACTGAGAGTGACATTCAATAAATGAGATGTATTAATCAGATCGGTTTAAACGTCTTCGAATTTTAAATTCTTCGGATTCATTTTGTAGCTAGATTTCTGCCATCTTGAAAATATAAGAAGTTGATAGTTTCAAAACATCTTCGCGTGTTTATTTTTAAGTGTATATCAGGTTTTCATAACATTGATGTATTACTAATATCTCTAAGAAATGAGCGGAGCATTCAGTTCAGATAGTTTAACCTTTAATACCTACAATAGTTAGTTCTGAACAAATTAAGTTCTAACGGCTTAAGTAATGACCTCTTCACATATCCCACCACGTTGCTCCAACTTAAATAAATGTTTTCTAAACAAATTATACTGATTTTCTTATGTGTCCCGATAAATGACATTTATATGGATCATTCACATATTGGTTTATTTTTCTAACTTGATAAAATGGTGCCCTTATAATTTCTACAATTTAATTCGCTTTTTGCATAAATTAATAACAATAAAACCCCGCTAAAACCTTAAGCCAGCTGGAATATAAATTTCAGCCACATTTAATACCAATGCACTTACCAGAAGGGCGCTAGAAGAAAAAGCGTATTTATAAAGAAATTAGATGAAATGCAGATCTTTGCATATTGTATTAGTCTAGACTGGTTGCGCATTATCTATATATTGCCTGGTCTCACTATGAACGGGTACGTAGCGATTGTTTTTATGGTAGATTGTATTTAAGTATTTTTTTAATAGCAAAGGCTTGCATTTGACTACAGTTCTTACCAGCTGGTAGCCTAGAATGTAGCACGCTTGCCTAAAAAGAGCGTAGTGTCATGTTATGATAATTAAAAAAAGTGAAATAACGATGTCCAAGATTCGGTTACGTGAACATCGATGCCACACCCGATGATAATTGATCGTGACGCATTAGACAAACTCATCATAGTACAGGAAAGACGCAGAGACACACTAATGACCTGGGCAGCAAATATTAAATTGATGTATTTCAGTACTGGCATATTTTATAGAATATACATATGTTGCATAATACCAGCCATTGGTTAACATAACACATTATAAACAACATGCCAACACCACAGAACTATTCCAAAGCATTGAAAATCAACGTTTAATCGTTTTGTGTTTGGTTGTTGTATTGTGTTTGTTGTTCTTTTCTCGTTCATTGTACTAAATACAAGGAAAATGTACGATTTTAGGCCTGGTTTTTTGTGAAAACTCATGAAATGCCGGATTAGCGAGAAAGCAAATGAGATCAGTTGGCGCACCTGTTGTACTGTGAGATAAAAAGAATATGTTGATTATAAGCGGCATAAATATTGTATCAGCTCAATGATAAATTGGCCTTTGGGTGGTTCTTATGTTGAAAATATGGGAATATAAAAAATATTGAAGAATATTTTGTAATATAATATTGAATAATAAAAATACTTTTCAATATTTTTTATGTCAAAGGTTATTGGGATTGCAATGAAAATTGATAATTACTTAATACACCAAAATATTAGTGACTTAAAGTTAAAACGTTACCGGTAAAACGTGGGAGTGTACTACAATCCACTATCTCCGTCTTCGAGAGTCACAAGCGAATGATAGGTAACGGTTATGTCCGTTAACAATAATGGATTGTTTTATAATTAATTTTAATGTGGCATACTATCTTTGTACGAGTACACCCCAACGTTGGACATAGGACTCTATCCATTACTGAGCAAGATCCAGACCATAATGTACGAGAAGCGTTGTACAGTACGAATTTCGAGTACGTATAAATAAGATAGGTAATTCCGTCATAAGGATCTGACAAAAACACACTCTTATGTTATATAACCTACTAAGGAGTAAGGTGTAAGCCTATTGCCATACATCATCATCATCATCATCATCAGCCTACTTCCGTCCACTGCTGGACATAGGCCTCTCCAACGGCACGCCACTGAGCTCGAACTGCAGCTAATTATATTTCATAATATATATCTTTTTAATATTCGAACGTTTAACCATTAATTCTAAATTCCGAAGCCTTTTAATATAAAAATAAGTCATTATGCATACATTTGTCAAGTCGCATGAATAAGAAAAATATAAAATTGAAAGAAAGAAAAATCAATTAAGACGGGTAGGTCAACGACCATGGACCATAGAGTAATTTGATAAACAAAAAATATGTTTTGTCTATCTACCCTTCAATTATAGTTTATTAAAATATTTTATAAACATAGTCTGATATTTTAGGCAAACATTTGTATATGACATTATAATTCTTCGGTAGGAATTTATTTAAAATATTAACGAGTCAGTTGTCATATAGTTTCTATGCTAAAACTTTAGAGACTGACCCACTTTAGCATTTCCAAAGTTAGTGTGTATAAAACTCGTGAAAAAAAATGTATAATTACGTACTACACCGACAATTCCCACTTTAGTGTGCATAAGTTAAACATATACATATAACTACCGTGTATAATACAAAGTGCATCAAAAAATACTCTCTACATAGTGCATAAGTAAGTACATATATATCTAATATATTTAAAATATATAAGCTTTTTATATATAACATGTGCCATATAGCTTTATATTTAATGTATAGGACGGTTATAAGAAAATTAGTATGTATTATGAAACATCTGAATGACTGTTATTGACTGGGGAAGAAAAATTACTCAAAATCAGTGCTTCAAAGGACTTGTAGGATCAGTGGTCCTATTCGAGATAGGACGCAGATGTGACAATGCAAAAGCTCAGAAAAGTTCAATATGCAAATTCAACAATGTGTCAACAATGTTTGAGCATTTGACCGTAACATCAATTTTTTTGTTATTTTTTAATTATTTTTTCAAAAAAAACAACATCTAATAGCCTATATATTTCCACACAAGTGAGCTCTATATCCACGACTACAAAAACCGTGCAATTTCTTACAGTAACATAATTATATAATATTTTTAGGTTACACATCTCAACAGAAACTTTAATTTTGAGTTTTTAAGTATAATAAGGATTTAATAAACTGTTATTATTATTCTGTATGATACAGCTAGCAATGCGGGTAGGTTATTGGTATTATAACATAACATCACGCCTGTATTTCTCCGAAGGAGTAGGCAGTTACAATACTTTGTATTTGGCAGTTGTGTCATGTCTCACTATCGAGTAGGGGCTAAGCCTTTGTCATATTGGGGTTATATATGAATAGTGAGAAAGACAGATATATGTCTATCTCTCACTTACACTGATAACCTACAAACATACATACCTCATTTTATTATACATACAAGATATAATTAATAAGAATGAATACAGACATTGAAGTAAAAAGAGAAAAGATGAGAAAATGACAACCCAAGTACAGTACATGTTATTTTTATGACTAAACTAAAACGATTCCTTACTAAATAACTATTTGTGACCTTATCGCGAACTTGATAGAGTTCATTTTACATTACATATACATAAAGAAATGCTATAGAAAAGTCCACATACGTTTCCAATAGTAAATAATTTGTCATATTGTAATGTTTTAAATTGTTAAGAATTGCAAAAGGAATTTTATTATTTCTGTAACTTGACGGAATGTATACAATTATATTAATATATCTGTCTACGACGTAACAAAAGTAATATTACGCCTGTAATCCCCGAAAGAGTAGGCAGAGGAGTGTAGTACACTCCCACGGTTCATCAGTTACGTTTACGTCCCATGGAATAGGTGGTGAGCCTATTGCCATACACCGGTATATATCTATTTTGGTGGAAATGGAAAAAAAATATTATATTGAACATTTGACCAATACTTTGAAATAACAAGCACAAATATAATCTGTGGGATAGAAAACTGCAACGCAAAAAATATTCGAGTAAAAACAATCGATTCTTTGAATATCGATTATGAAATAACGAGGAAAATGACATCTCACTATTCATATGTATTGCGTGTTTATGTCAGTCGCCGCCACGACCTCACTGCAACCGGCGAGAGCTCATGATGAAGGACCTAGTGGAGGTCCGCAACTAGTCGGACCTTCGCGAAAAACGTACGTGAGTTAAGCTGGTACATATATAATTATGTGCATGTTTACATCATCATCATCATCATCAAATCATTAACGAAGTCATTTCCTTCTTGAAGTACACTATCAGTAAGAAAAAAACGCGTTCAAACGACGAATGACATGTCATTTTACTTTTATTCGCTATTATTATTAATTATATATATATTATCATAATTAAATATATATGTAATCAACATGGTGTGTGTCAATGATATATTAACTTATTCAAAATTTCGAGGCAGTATTTGTTTACATTTTGCATTCGAGAAATGCCAATGGAAGCGTCAAAACGACAAGATTAGTGTTGGCACCCTGTGAAAGGCGTCAGTGCTCAAGTGGGGGTGTTAGCTCTTTATTCACCAAGGGTCACATGACGCGGGGGTTGGAAAGTCTATATTATTGAATAGTTAAGAGAACATTTAATGCATTTTGCAGTGTCGCCCTCTAAAATACGTAGTAACAACGGTTAGAGCACACTAGCGCCCTCAGAAATCACATTTTTACCCTTATACAGAACATCTCGCCGTATAAAAAACAAATGTTTCCAGCCTATTAATAAGCTATTTTATTTTATTCATTAAACGTAACATATAAACTGGTAATATTTAAACCCCATTATATTAAAAACGACAATTATTACACTATATACCTATTTTTTTTTACTAACACGACACGAGAGATACATTATTACTAACTAAACGATATTTGGCGCCAACCGAGAGAAAGGAACGCCACGTCAGTTTACATTGTTTCTGCCCTATTCCTTTGATATAGCGATAAGAGAGATAGCAACAATTTAAAAACATCAACACAACAAAAGCGGAGAAGGATTATGCTAATTTTGTGCGTTTAACGAGCATATTATAGGTAATTTATTTCAGTTTAGAGTACTGTGAAAAGGGCGCCAATTTAGCGACTGTGACAACTATGCAAACAGCGCCATCTAATTTTAAATTGCAAAACTAGCACACAACGCCATCTATTAGCAACAAGTGATAACTATACACATGACAATTAGAAAACAAATTGTAAACAATGCCATCTTCACATCTATCTTCACCTACTAGCATCTATCGTCACAAGCGTACTTAGTTGAGCGGCGACATGTAGGTGATGTCGTCCCACGGGTGGCGGTATAGGGGTTGCTTCATGCGCTTCTGGTCCAGGTAGTGGCCCACGAGTCCAATTGTGCGGCCCAGCACGAACAGCGCGTTGATTGAGCCCATCTGGGTGTAATTGTTACCTT